>MU769982.1:171034-181510 GCA_026770625.1 Nicotiana glauca | reverse complement strand
TGTCGCGTATGCTTAGCATGAGTGCGGAGAATTCTCGCACGTAGTCCCGCACTGATTTTGTCTGGCGGAGCTCCCATAGTTTTCTCCTGGTATTGTATTCAACATTCTCGGGGAAGAACTGCAAGCGTATGACTGCCTTCAGTTCTGCCCATGTCTCGAGAGCATCTTCACCGGCCTTGATGGCTTCATACTTCACCCGCCACCAAGTTTAGCATCACCCTGAAGATATATGGCAGTAGTTGCTACCTTCTTAGCTTCCTCCAGATCCCCAACAGCATCAAAATACTGTTCGACATCAAAGATGAAGTTTTCCACTTTCTTGGCATTCCTAGCTCCACTGTATTTGCTTTGGCTCAGGAATTTTCAGTTTCTTTATCGCGGAAGCGGAGTTCACAGCACCTCCGACTTGGTTTCCACCTCCTCGGAGTAGGCCCTGTAAAGCAGCGTTGACAACATTGAGCTGGTCTGTCAATTTGTCAATAGTCTGTTGCATGGCAGTCACCTTTTCTGCCTCTTGTGCCCTGTGGGCTAAATCCTCGGTGCGCTCCTGTTGGAGCCCCTCGAATTTCTCAAAAATTTCGGCTGCCTCTGTGGCTGTCGTCTGCCGGTCTCCCTTGGAGTCGCGACTGATGTTTTCAACGTCAACTTCGACCTGAAGCATCCTGCGGTCCAGGTCGTCTAACCTTTGCAGTAGGCTGGTTCTTAATTCGGGCACCGTATCCACAATAGGCCGCAATACCTCAACCGTCCCTTCGAGAGCCGCAATGCGGTCCCCATGATTCATCATGGTCAGAAATGGTGTTAATGTCAATACGTTCCCTCGTCCGATGTCGAGCCTAGGCTCTGATACTAACTGTTACGCGGCGCCTTCCTGAGATCCTTTGGAAGGGCGACGTAAGGCTAAGCAACTGATGTTGGTGCAGTTGTTGTCCGCCAACTGAGGTCCCCGCCGTACGCTAGACTAGATTTTCAGTGCCGTACGGGAAAATCAATGTCAAGAGCAATTGAGAGAACAGAAATGAGAATTGAGATTTAAAGAAAGCTTGATTGCATTAATGAAAACTATTAGAGAAAAGCAAAGGGGTGTCGAGGGGGAGAGACACCAGTATAGAGAATTGCTTGCTTGCTAGAAAGTTTTGATTACTTGATCCCCCCTAATAGTACTTAAAAAAAATAAACCAAAGATACACGACTAGACTTGAAAAGCTGGAGAAACATAATGTAAGTGCATTAAATAAAACTACTATATTTACAATAGAAAGGACTTAGTTTTCTACAAAGCAGGAACGGGTCCTTTGTCAGCAGCAGCGTCTTTGGCATCAGGGTCTATGCGCGCGTGGTTGTTGGAATCTAGCTGCGGCTGGGCGCTGGCAAGGGATATCGGTGGGGCAACAAAGACACCTGCGCGCTTGTCACTTGGCGCGGCCAAGACCACGGGGCCGTCCGTGGCGCTAGGCGTTGGGAGGCTTGCTAGGATACCAGGGGCGCCCAAGGGATCATGAGGCATGGCTGGAAAGCCGCCCATGACGTAAATTATACGGTGAAAATCAAAAGTCGTATAGGATTATAGCACTATAGAAGATATGGTACACTGTTGTAATTACGAAAAAGTACGATGAAACGTAGCATCGTGGCCGTATCATGCGACATTATTCAGCAATCTTTGAGTCCGTTGCTGATATAAAACTGAGTGATCGTTGCCTTGTCCCTCGATCTCTTCGCCTTTATTTCACACTTCCCAATAGTCATTCTCCTATCTACTCATCTTCTCCTCCTTTCCATACCCAAATTTACACTCCCGTCTCTTTTTCACTCATTCTAGTCTATAGTCTATACACTTCAGCAACAAAAATCCATATCTCGAAACCAAAAAAGAAGTGTTATTCATAATTCTTAGCGCTTGCATTTTTTTATATATTTTGGATTGGGATATTGGTATATACAAACAGTGGCATTTAAAACTTTGAGGCCCACATGCAGATTATGCATCTTGTGTGTTTTTTCTTCATTTTGTGCTCAGTCTTTGAATTTAATAAGAGATTTCTGGGTTATTTTCTGGATTTATTTTTAATGGATTGTGTTGAAGCGCTGAAGCATTTGAGTCTTAATGCTGATTTGGGATTTGGATTTCTGGTATTTGGGTGGTTTGGGCAAGTGTATAAGGTTTTGGGCTTGTTCTTGTTGTTTGGTTTGGGGTTAAGGGTCTTGCAGTTTAGTTGGTATTGCAAGGGTTGGAACCGTTTTCTTTGTGATTTTTGTGGAAAATCAGGTGAATTGAGAAATGAGTGTTGCTCAAAAAATGATTTTAATGAGAAATGTAGTGCAAAGATGAGATTTTGCAAGAATGGGTTATTAGAAGAGGAAAAAATGAAATGTGTTTCAGATGAGGAATTAAATGATGATGAACAAGAATGTTGTGATGAAGATAAAGTGTTTGATGTTTTGTCACTGAGAAAAATGGTGAAGAGTGAAAGGCAGAGAGCAAATGCTGCTTGTTTGGAACTTGAGAAGGAGAGAATGGCAGCAGCTACAGCAGCTGAGGAAACAATGGCAATGATTTTGCGGCTACAGAATGAAAAGAGTTTGGTTGAAATGGAAGCAAATCAATATAAAAGGTTGGCTGAGGAGAAGCAATTACATGACCAAGAAGTAATCCAATCATTACAATGGCTTGTACTTAAGCATGAATCAGAAAGGAGTATCTTGGAAGACCAACTCAAATCACATAGAGAAAAGTTGAAGACTTTTGGGAAAAGGGATGATGAAGGGGACCACTCAGAAGTAGTTGATGAGGAAAATCATAATTCTCTCAACACCAACTTGGATGATGCTTTTCACAATACCCTCTTTAGCTCTCTTGACATGGATTTGTCACCAGAGTAAGTTTTTTTATTACTTGGGAAAACACTAAAAGCTGTAGATTTGCTTCCCTTCATTACAGACAAGAACTGTTTGGCTAAAACTCATTGGAATCCAAGACATTGTGGGGTTGAGGGGGTGGGGGGAGGGGGTCAATCATTGGAGAGTACATCAACTTGTCCAGTTAATCAACATCAATAAGTGGTGCATATACTTTTACCTTTTGATGGTTATCCACTATCACTTGCTCTATGAATCTCCAAGCAACTAATTAGTCTTTGAACAGTGAACCAGCTCCTCCTTGTGTAGTGGAATTATGTTCAGTTTTTACTTGTAAATAGGTACTCGTTTTAATATAGCAACTCAATTCATATGTTTAGAAAGCAAAGTTACTCTGATCATGAATATTTGACTATGTCATTTTTTTTTTTTTGCAAAGTGTTAGTACTTGAATAAAGTCAACAAGATTTTCACTGTTTCTTGTGAGTATATCTAGATCACCATAATGTTGTCACTGATAGATAGCCCCAGAATTTAAGGAACTGTAAGCATCACCAGCTTCTTTTTTTCCTTCTGTATATATGTGGGAAAACTAATTTGGTCTATCTTTATCCATGAGATGATGAAATCAATTGCCTATTTTGCCATGGAAAGAGCTGAAGCTGCTTATATCATTTTAGAATGTGTTTATTCATCACCTTGTCGCGTTCTGTTCTCTTGCAACGTGGCGTGCTCTATGTCACAGTATTCCTCCAATCTTGAAAGAATAGATGCTGGACAGGCTCATTTTTATAAAGCTTTTTGTATTATCTTGTATCAAAATTTCCTATGAATAATACTCCTATGATTAGCTTCTATACTGCTGAGCTGACCTTATAAAGTAGCCGCCATAAAATGGTGACATGTATTTTCTAGTTTTCAACTGTACGACTTTGATACAAGACAAATACTCCATTAATGAGTATTTCTGCAAGAAAAAGAGACCTCTGATGAAACTTTTGAAATACCAAAATACAATAGAAGACAGATTCTCGATTCAGATACTATTATCAAATGACATTCATTTCTTTTTGTTTTTCCCCCCTCCGTAGTGGATCCAAAATCAAAATATTATCACTGCTAACCCCTGTTTTCCTCGTATTTTTTCTTTCTAATCAAGCAGAATGGAGTAAAAGTATTTTACTTTTAACTTATGCATCTTCTTGATGCCATTTAATGAAATTTCCTTACTTCATCAAAAAAAAAAAAAATTATTTTACTTTTAACTCTTATAAAACTTTTGTAGTCTTGTTACTATCGGCACAAACTTTAACTGAAGCCCCAGAAGTGGATTGTGCAATTGTAGGCATTATTTCCTTTCTCTTGATGAACTTGGAGCGTTAATATTCATCCACTGTTTTATGTATGCAATTTATTGATCAAAATATAATTTTTGCTAAGATCACCCAGACAAGGGAAAAGTAAAGGTTAGAGGACATAAAATAAAGACCAGAAGCACAGATAGCAAACCAGATAAAACCCATGAACAAGAAACTGAAATAAAACCAATGACTAAACAGGCGTCAATGTTCCCATGTGATCCAATCGAATCTTGAATAAATGGCTGGCGAAACGTTTTTTTTTTAATAAAAGGTCTATCAAACTTCAATCTTGTTTACTCGGAAGGAATCCATAATTGCACGAATGTCACTTTCCTCGTCTGCAAAGGTTTTTTCAGGTGTTTGTATTCTCAATTCATATAAACGGTTGTTTTCCACTCCAAGAACTGAAAGGTATCGCCTATCCCATTCCAGACGAGCAACTCGATCTTGAGGCATTACAGCCAACTCATTATTGTTAGCAAATGACTTGATATTCACCTACTTATCACAGTATGACAGAATCTAGTATTAGAATCCAGAAATACACTGGAAAAAATATGTATAATACATATCAACTAAGAAGAATGAAGCTTTAAGAGGAAGCTATTAATCACCAAGGTTTGGTGGTGTGGTTAGGGTCCAAACCATACCCTGGGAACAGAGAACTTTCAAGTATGGAGCAGTATACCCTCCTTAGCGGGCCTATCTAGCGTGAATTAGAATTAGTCGGGCCAATGGGTGTTGGATACCAAATGGTTAAAACCGGGAGGAGAAGAAAAAACTGGGAGCTATTCTCCCCTCAATAGGCATGACACAACTTATGTACGAACAGCATGAAAGCTAAGTCACGTATATCTAGACGCTTTTATCATCAGAAAGGCAAAAGGACCCGAAAACCATTCATAACTAGCAAAATGCGGAGTAATATTTTACCTCAACTTCATAATACAGCTTCCCATCATCAGCTACCCTGGACGAAGTAGAAAGAATACTTGATTCGCGTCTGACACCAAGTCTAGTGGACATGAATTCAGTCAAATATTGTCTAAGGACTCCCTTTCCAGCTTTTTCTGGTGGACCCAAATCTTCTACACTTTTGTACGCAGACGATGAAGGAGATGATATGTTCATTGAGAGATTTTCATCTAAAACAAGAGGAT
This sequence comes from Nicotiana glauca, assembly GCA_026770625.1. NCBI lineage: Eukaryota > Viridiplantae > Streptophyta > Magnoliopsida > Solanales > Solanaceae > Nicotiana > Nicotiana glauca. The sequence goes on along the minus strand of MU769982.1, from coordinate 176,130 downwards.
CCCTGAAAAATATGTCAGCACCAGCACCACGCACTTGAATCCAGTTTCGAGGATACAAAAACGAATAGCCATCAAAGGTATCAATATATTCCCTGAACTCAGTAGATTGAGCATATGCAACTTTGGGCAATTCATAATTTGAGAGCACTAAACTTGAGAATATCAGGGCCATCGCCTTTCTCCTTGGAACTGCAAAATCTTTTTTCTGATTATGTATCGGAAAATTCTAGTGAGAAACTGTGCAATAATAACGGCTTTCAGAAAATAACCAATGGTCTAGCAGAAAGCGTATAGTGACAGACAATGAAACACATAGCACCATGATTTGTGTAAAATGAGATCATTTATGTACCAAGGCAGGGTATAAAAACTCGGCCATTGCAGATCTTTGACAATACGCTTCAAATAAGCTTTTATACTTAAACTGTATACAACATGTTAAAATGGTTTGTACCCTTGCTATATGGTGACTTTGAGAAGTCAAAAACAATTGATTACTTAAAATTGAAGGGCTGCAAACTGTAATTTAGTATCACTTCTAATCATAAGATTGTAAAAGTCAATAGCCCGAGATTTAAAAAAAGAAAAGGAAACATGGAAAAACCTCTAGAACAACTGAAGTTCCTTCTTTCACCATATCTCCCTTCTTCAAACTATGCTGCTCTGAGAACTGTCTTGCTATCTGAACAGGTTTATCCAATGCTTGCCCTAGAATGGTAACAAAAAGAGAGAAGTTTTAACAACATCTATCGATATGAAATCGTACATCCAAGAACCAAAAGAAAAAGTTGCAAGTAATACTGGACAACAAGAAATCATGGACTTGGGGCTTGCAAACCATTAATTGAAGATTCATAATAGAAGTCAATTATGTTAGGTAAACACCGCCTTATCACTTACATTAGTGCATGGGAGATGTAAAGCTTGGACCTTGAGGGTTTTGGGCAACACCTCAGTCTAAGCAGATGCCCAGGCAACAGACGAATAAGGAAGGAAGAAATGCCAAATGGAAGCTTTCTAGTAATGGGCGCTTGAACACCTGTTCTTTAGTAATTAAATTACATCTCCAAAGAACTCTATTCAGACACCAAATATTAGCATAGTGCTGGTTATTCAGAATCTCTCATGCAGTCAATTGAATTTCAAGGTTAGAAGCAAAATATATAAGCTCCTTATTTGTTTACAAATAATAAATATTAGTAGAACTTTGCAACTGGCCTTAAAACTCAGCAACTTTGAATATTTCAAAATTGTCATGTATTCTTTCTGCGTCTAAGCAAAAAACTTAACTTGAGTTGCCACCCTAGGAGTCAGTTTTTGGGTCTTTATAACTAGGTATTGCAATAAACAGAATGGGACCTAGATATTAGTGTTGCACTTATGACATGAAGCACAACTTCATCGTCTGTCAGACAGAATTCCAGTCCATAAAAGAGTTTTGAGATGCGATTGTCATGTAACTAATTTCTTTTACTTCTAAGCTCACAGCCAAAACACAAACAAAGTTGATATTAAACTACATTTGGAGGGTTTTTTCTTATGAGCAGATAAAACGTCGTTAAGAAATGAGGGAGCCCTGTATACAATGAGTATAAAACTTTCTGCTCTACATCAGAATAGTCTCACAAAAACTCATCCAAACATCTGTACAGCTTGGGATAGGATATCCATTATTCCAAGAATAAACGAAACACAGAAAAATGTTATGAATTTGGGAAAGTAAAGTCTCTGTTGACATTTCAATCACCTTCTTACCAAATCATCCAACGACTAGTTGGTGCGGGAAACACCTCGCTGCCCTGCCTTCTTCTGAGTTCTGAGTTACTGACTTCCAACCACCCCCCAACTTCTCCAACTTTTGAATTGTTAAAACAAGAACTTAATGTGAGAGTTGAAGCCTCAAAAAGAGAAATGAGAAATAAGAATTTTTCTCATAGGAGATGAGAGCTTTCTATGTTGATGACATATATACATAAACAAAAAAATCACCTTTCCAATACGTTAAGCTTTTAAATAAGATGGTCAATACAATTTATAATCATATCACAAATGTCTTAGTGTTTAAGTCTCACCGGTACCCATCAACAGATCATATTTCAATCAGTCGGCCTTGCGAACCTAAATAAACAAACAAAAAGTGTTTCCTCTCTAACAAATTAAGCTTTCAGATAAGATGGTACATAATTCAATAGGTCTCTTTTTTGGTTTCCCACCCCGTGTCCGTTACCCGCATTAGAGGCCGACTATATCAGATTCTATGCTACGTGGGGCCCATTCCGGGAGAGCGCTCCCTGCCAAAGATTTTTCCATACCCAAGGCTCGAACTCGATAGGTATGTTAGTTGAATTTAAGTTAACCACATTGATAGTGTAAAAAACACTATAATTTGACCTATTACAGCAGGTCAGTTACCGACTTATCATAGAGATTTACCTCTAGTTACAAAAGGAGGTTGAGTGAGCTCTGCCTATAAATTGCTTAACGGACTCAATGATAATACAGATGCAAAGAGATATAATGAAAATGGAACAACTTTATGCAATATATCAAGTTCAAAATTGAGACTTTTTAGTACCTGCAGCTATGGTGGAATGACGCTGAGTGAAAGACTTGGGGCGAGTAGAAATGGATGAAATGCCAAAGGCAACACTGTAGGAGGTGGAAGCCTGAAGAATTCTCATAGTGGAAGAAAAAGGGTTGCCCTTTCTGGGTTTTCCAATTCGGTAAAAAGATAAAGATCCAAGCTTCGACTCCGAGCAAAGAATGGGGGTAATGAACACTTTTTGAGCAGCAGCTGTATGAGTAAGGGTGAGGCTGTGGAAAGACAATCAAAATTCTGTCCAATCCACACTGCAAATTTTGCCACGCTTTTAAATGGAGTTAGTTATTTTGTGAATCAATTTTATCGTCGCCTATTGTAGTTATTTTACTTCTTCCATAATTTTTTTTTAATGATGTAACTAGATTAATAAATTATATAGAAGCACTATTTTAAAAGGTTTTTTTTGGGACTTTGACCCGGGGCGAGGCACTTTGAAAACGTTCCGAGGGTGGCTAACTGTAGCCCCGAAACATGCCTAACGAAGCTCGCCTAATAGTTATTAGCGCAAATCATATATCAAATTCCCTAACTAAAATTGTTAACACTCAAATTTCTTTATCATATGAATAATGAGTCATAGTATTGCATAATTATTAGTTGAGAACATATAAGAGTGAATTTTATTTGAATAGCCAAAATTCACATCTTCCCTTAATGTATTCATATTTTAGTTCTATGTCTCTCAAAATAATTAAACTTTTATTATTTTGCTACTTGAAAACAATTTTATATTTACTCGTAAGAAGTTATATCTTCAATTATATTATTGATGGAGTTTATTGATTATTAACTTTTAGAGAGGTAAATCGTATAATTTGATAATATTTTAAAAAAAATATTTTTATAATTTAATCGTTTGAAAGTCAAGACGTTATAGTTGATTTTTATTTTATAGTAACTTTAACACTATTGTATTATTTATATTTAAATACTAGATATTTTATTTTTGTGACTTCTTAATTTCTTAAACTTTTAATATACTTTATATATTATTTTGCTATTTTATTAATTCATAAATTAATAATTTAAAGTTACGTGGGACTTATACCCCATATCTCGGGACTTACGCATCGCCCCGTGTTAAGCAAAACGCTCCGCCTCACGCACCCGCCTTTTAAAACACTACTCATAAGCACATCGAATTTTCAATGCTACAAAATAATGTATATCTCTATCTATCTATATGACCACATCTATATCTATCTATCTATTTGTATATCTCTATCTATACATACTTCTTTTTATACTATTATATTAAAAGTACAAAATTCCTAAGCGCAATGTTAATTGCCTTTTTCACATCTTTAAAAATAGATTTCACATTAGATAAAATAGTCATTTAATTATTTTCCTAATATTTAGAATTTTGAATTTGCAGGAACTCTTTTTATTCAGGAATTTTAAATCCAATAAGATTTTAATTTTATAAAAAAAAATTCCTTATTTAAATCTATATATAAATATAAAGCTGGGAATTGGCCAGATGATGTGGCATCCCTATTTGGGCAGCTTTCATATTTATCTTTTCTCTGGGTTTTTTGGTCTTTTTTCTTATTTTTCTGTCAAATACACTACTTTTTCCAGCCCTTTGAACAAATTAATTTCACTCAAAATATGGTAACGGAAAAAAATTCACCTCTTAATTATATGGAAGTTGAAATGGTACATCGTCTTAAATATCTGCTATAACCGACACTATGCTAGCGTTTGGCCAAAGATACCAAATTTATTTTGAAAAATCTGATTTGGGTGAAGTTTGGTTTGAAGATGAAAACGTGTTTGGACATGCGTTTTCAAAACATATTTTCCAACTTTATTTTGAAAAAAACATGTATATAATTCCCAAATTTTGGGATTTTGGCCCAAATTCAGCTCAGTAGCTGATTTTGGGATTTGAAATTTGCGATTTGGGATTTGGCCAAAATATGGGCAAAATTTATGGCCAAACACGAGTTTTGAAAATAAATCTCAAATTTATTTTGGCAAAACTCATAGCCAAACGGTGCTTATATGTAAGGCCCCGTAAAATTTTGTGCTTAAAACCTAGTAGCTCATAGTGTCAAGGTCCGAATATTGTGTTAGGAATGTGTATAATCCTTTTCGGACCCTCGATAGTGATCTAAGCTTTAAAAATCAAAAGAATAAATTTTTCTAGAAAATTGTCAATTCTGCGGTCAAGAATGCGGTCGCAGGATCGAAATGCGGACCGCATTCCTACCGCATAGTGAAGCAGAAAATTGGTCTAAGATGATGTCAAAAATGCGGCCCATTCTGTGATCGCAGAATCGAAATGCGGACCGTATTCCTACCGCAGAGTGTAACAGAAGATTTGTCAAAGATTGAAGCTAAAATGTGGTCAATTCTACGGCGCATTATAAGACCGCAGAACATGAATGCGGACCGCATTCTTGTCGCAGATCGTGTCAGAACATTTGGTTTTTGAGGAGCAATTCTGCGGTCCATTATGCGGACCGCATGTCTACTCTGCGATCGC
>MU769982.1:158054-169440 GCA_026770625.1 Nicotiana glauca | reverse complement strand
GGATTATGGACTTATGTAGATATATGTCGGGCCTTGTAAGTTGTAAATTTGTTAAGTAATTAAGCATGTTGGGAATGTTTGAAAAAGTGTGATTTCAATTATGAACTGCTTAATCCTTTGGTTAATAAGTAATGAAAAATACAGGGGTAACACGTGGGTTAGGAAAGACACCCAGGTCCGCTTGATTGGGGCTACCCGGTCGAGCGCGAGTCATGTCCTTCAAATTTGGGGCGTGACATTATATTAATTGTTCGCACCCATTTTGCTATTTATTTACTTTTCTATTAAACTCCTATTACATTTCTCATCAACCTAATAAGAGAAGCACTCTTTGGTAAACCAAAATGGTTCTACGCATAGAAATGATATACTTGTATTTTCCCTCCATTTGTCTGCAGGCATTTTTATGTACTTGTAGGTTTTGCCATTCTTCTGTAGATTTGCAGGCATTGCTTTGTAGGTAAAAATTACCTCTTGCCGGGACTCGTTCTATCATTCAATTTAGCAAGCAGATCTCAGTATTTTCTATTCTATCCTTTCAGCGGCGCAATAGCAGCACAGCACATAACGTGTCTGAATGAAGTTTTTGATAAGGCGGCAGTAGAAATGGATCTTATAGTTCAAATTGTAGTAGTAACACTTTTGGTATTTTCTGTTTTTTTTTTTTTTGGTTGTTGATAAAATTATAAGTTTTCTTCTTTAATATTCTTGCAGTCTTCATGTCAACAATTTTTTTTTCTCTTTTTTCCCATTTCATGCAACAATTTTTCTTTTTGGGCTGATAACACAGGATCAACATACAAACAAAGTAGGCTATTAAGGTGGCAGGCTCTAAGTTCTGATTGGAATATCACTATTTGCAATTCTTTTGAGAGGGATTAATTACCTATTATGAATATTTTTATTTATTTATTTAAGATGTACATTTAAATTTATAACATAAGAAAATATAATTAGATAATACTCTCTCCGGTTCACAATAAGTGACCAACTTGCTTTGGGCACACCCGTTAAGGAAAATACTAAATTTTAGACGAAAATAGTTAGTGACTAAATTACTCTTCATTAAATGTTGCACCATAGTTATAGTAGCACTTACTTTTTTTCTCAAATTGTGAGAAGTAAATGATTTTTTAAGGATACGTACATAAAGGTAATTTTTCAAAAAACAAATTGAATTTTTTCTTGATTATATATATAGACACTTTTATATTTTGGACCAAAATAAAAAAGCAAATTGATCGCTTATTGGGGATCGGAGAGTGTATGGTTATACTATGAGTTTATTGAAAAAAGTTATACTAGTTTTGTATAAGATTGAATTTCCATCAAGACTACAAACCGAGGGATCGGTGTTCTAAAATAAACTTTTAAGTAATGAAAGAACTTTTCAGCTACGGACATGAAAGGCCTCTTGCCATAAGCTTCCTTTTTTTTTCTTCCCCTTTTTATTTTATTTTTGAGAATGATTGAAACACTTCTGCTAAACAAATACAATATAAAACTAACCATCAATACAAACTAGAAGTTCAATGATTATTATAGACGTATAAAATTTATTTGTACTTATTTGGTAAAAAAAAGGTATAAAGATAAACATAATTTATAGAGGCATTACCAAATTATTCATAGCCGACAAAAATAGTACAAATTACATTGACTATAAAAAAAAATAAATTACCACAAACGGGAGTTAATACGCATTATACTTTTTTATAAGCGTTTCAATAAAACAATTTTATTACTTTATTTACATTATCAGTATGAGACTCTTCTATCTCAAGAAGCTCTTTGAAAAGATTAAGTTATATTTTTTCTGTTTTTTTTAACTATGACAGATATTATGAAACGAAAGTCTGTTACCCTTAAAATTTCGAGCAAGAACTATATATTATGGGTGTTGGATCCCGAAATCTATTTAGATGCAATGAGTCTTGGAGATGCCATTAAAAATAAAAATAAAGCATATACCCAAGATTGTGCTAATTAAGCCTTGATTTTCTTGTGCCATCACCTTGACGATTGATTGGAAATAGAATATCTCACAACCAAAGATTCACTTGTTTAATTTTGTAGAATGGCCTAATGGAAAGATGATGATTGTCACATCTTTCCTTTGAGCCATTCCACAAAACAAAGCGGATTTTTGACTGTGATATATTTTATTTTAAACCCTTCATTAAGGTGATGGTGCAAGAAAATCAAGACCTTAACACGATCTTGGATAAATGCTTTATTTGTATCTTTAATGGCGTCTTTAAGACCCGTTGCATCTAAATGGATTTCAGCATCCAATGCCCATGACATATAGTTCTTGCCCGAAACTTCGAAGGCGACGAACTTTCGTTTCATAATATCAGTCATAGTTAAACGACGAAGAATATTGCAAAGAAAAGTGAGAGAATTTTATTGATTTTGAGATGAATTACAATGACATAAAACCCAAATATATATAGGAAAAAAGTAACTTGACCACAAAGTAACAAACCCAAAAACCTCTTTAAAAGATAGACATACACTTTGAATACAATACTGTTTATAACAATTAATATTAATTTTATTTTTAAATGAAGTGTTTTAGTGAAATATTTTGATGAATAAAGTGCTCTTATTTTTTGAAGGGTATCCTTCATACCAATATAGGTAAAGAGAACACGGTTGAATATTAAAATATTGTTGGTATTAGGGCAAAGGCACACATGTATAACAAAAAACTACTCTTTTCTTTTAATTTATATCGATATTATTTAACTAAGCCGAAATTTAAGAATTTCTTTTACTAAAATAAAGATTGTGTCGTTTATAAATCCTAAGTTTAAATGAGACGTAGGGAGTAGTGGTTTCCTCTTCCTCTCACAGAAGTTACAAACCAACGGATACTCACCGCACTTGCTGACTGAGAAATACGACCGGAAATCCTAACGCATCCCTATTCCGTTCGCCGGCAGCGTCATCGCCGTCTCCGGTAATAGCAATGTTCATTAGACATTTTAAAAAAGATTTCTTCTTTGTTTTAGTTAATCCCTCTTTCATGAATCGATTCCCTTTTTGTTGTTTCGGTTTCAGTTGCTCAAGATAGAGTTAAGTGTACGAGATTGAAACCCAGATTTTTCGTGCTTGATTACTTTTTTTTCTTCCTCTTAAATAAATTGATAGCTTAAGTAGTTTATTTCTTGTAGTTTTTGATGTTTAAAGTTTGCAACTAGAGGTTTTGTGCAGTCTGCACTTTGTTCTTCTATTTGCTCCGACATTGTATTTGAGTGGAGCAAAAGGAGGGGCAATTGGTATCAATAAACCGTCATTGGTCTAGTCAGAACCACTTTAGTCACTGTATATTCTGTAGTTTCCAGTCAATGGGTGCATGTGGTCAGTTGTGATAATTGGCTTATGGTTGTTGCTAGTTTGACTTTTAAGAAAAAGCCTATGGTGGTGTTTGTTTGGAGACTAATGAAAAAGGGCGCAGGGCCACTAGAGAGTTTTATGCTTAAGTTGTTTTGTATGGGGATACTACTCTTTGGTGTAGAGTGGTAAGAAGAAGGCATCTTTTTATCTGAACTTTGGGCAGAGATATGGAATCCTGTAGTAGTATCTCCTCCGGAATAGGTGATGATCATTGCATTCTTTATTTTTGATTTATCAAAAGAAATTCTATTCATCTGCACCAAGATAATGACATACTAACTGGGAAGAGCAGTAGATGATGATCATTTCTTCTCACTCTTCCACTTCTCTTCTCTATCTACTGTATTCATGATAACTTGAGTATTGGGCCTTAGTGGACCCAACATACTTACAAGATGAATGTTACGATGGATGTACACTCAATATTTTATATTGGGCTAGAGTAGAAATAACCATATTTGGCAGAGCGGTAAGCAGCGCACATAGAGGACGAATGAGAAGATCACCTGAAATGGTTTGACCATGTCATCCATAGATCTCCGGATACGTTGGTACATAGGTGCGACAATATAATGATTAAAGTTGATAGAGCGAGATGAAGTAGACCTAAAGTCAGGTTCATAAGACCTACAATCTATCAAAATCAATGCATATTAGGTTTGCCATGCCTACCAGTTGGAATTGAGGTTTAGTTGCTATTATTATACTTCTATTGGGTCCAACATTTGTTGGGAGCTTTTAGTTTGACTGCTCAGGGAGAAGTGTTAGGTCTAGATTCTCTAATTTTAGAAAAACCTATTTGCCTTGAAAGACAAATTGTTTAGTATTAGAATAAAATGGATCTCAATTCCAACTGGTAGGCATGGCAGTCGATCATGCATTTAGAACAAATGATCATACAATCGATCGCAATTAAAGTTGATTGACTGAATGCTAAAGAGGCTTATGGTCTTGCTATCTTTAAATGTTTGATTATCTAAGATTTCTACTCGCTTGAAGAATAAAAATTTGGTCACGAGGAAGATGAGGAAGAGAGCGATGTATAGCCAACATAGGATCAAGTGGGGAGCCTTGACGGAAGCTAAAGCGCAGGAATTGGGGGTCAAGTTGTTGACTATTGGGGCTTGGAGGAGTAGTGGGGACACAAGCACTATGTGAACCATACAGTTGACTACGCAGTGCATTAGGGAAGCCGCGAGAGAGGTATTAGGTATCTCAAAGGGTTACTCTGGTGGTCACAAGGGAGACTAGTGGTGGAATGGTAAGGTGCAAGGAAAAGTGAAAACCAAGAAAGCAGTGTACCTGAAGCTAGTGGAAAGTTTTGACGAAGAGGAGAAGAGGGTGAATAGGGAGCATTATAAGTTGGCTAAGAAAGAGGCAAAGCTAGCAGTTGCGACGGCCATGACTGTAGCTTTTAGTCGTTTCTATGAGGAACTCGAGGGCCGAGGTGGGGATAAGAGGTTGTTCAGGCTAGCAAAGACACAAGAAAGGAAGGCGCGTGACTTGGACCAAGTGAAGTGCATCAAGGACGAAGAAGGTAGAGTTTTGTTGGATGAGGGGCTTATTCGTCGGAGATGGCAGGCCTACTTCCATAGTCTCTTGAAGGAGGGGGGACATGAGCACTGTACTGGGTGATTTGGAACTCTCCGGGAGTCGTTGTGACTTTGGGTATTGTAGGCGGATTAGAGTTGATAAAGTTGAGGGGGCTATGTGTAAGATGAGCAGGGGCAAAACGATCGGGCCGGATGACATCCGGGTGGAGTTTTGGAAGAGTGCGGGCAAGGCAGGCTTGGAGTGGCTCACTAGGTTATTTAATGTCATTTTTAGAACGAAGAAGATGCCCGAAGATTGGAGGTGGAGCACGATGGTTCCTGTATACAAGAACAAGGGTGATATTCAAAATTGCAATAACTATCGGGATATCAAGCTGCTTAGCCATACTATGAAAGTATGTGAGAGAGTGGTAGAGCTAAGGGTGATGAGGAGTGTGTCTATCTCCGAGAACCAGTTTGGGTTTATGTCAGGGCGTTCGACTACAGAAGCCATCCGAAGGACTTGCATTCGTCGACTTAGAAAAGGTGTACGATAAAGTTCCAAGGGAGGTTTTGTGGAGATGTTTGGAGGCTAGAGGTGTTCCTGTTGCCTATGTTAGTTTGATTAGGGACATATATGATGGAGTAAAGATCTGAGTGAGGACGGTAGGTGGGGACTCGGGCCATTTTCCGGTTATGATGGGGTTGCATCAGGAGTCGACACTCAACCCTTTTTTGTTTGTTCTGGTGATGGACGTACTGATGCGCCACATCCAAGGGGAGATGTCATGGTGCATGCTATTTGCAGATGATGATGTATTGATTGACGAGACGAGAGACAATATGAACTCGCAATTAGAAGTATGGAGGTAGACCCTGGAATATAAAGGTTTCAAGTTAAGCAGGACCAGGACAGAATACTTGGAGTGTAAGTTCAGTGGTGAGACTCAAGAAGGGGAAAGGGAGGTGAGGCTGGACTCACAGGTCATCCTTAGGAGAGGAAGTTTTAAGTACCTTGGGTCTATTATTCAGGGGGGTGGGGAGATTGATGAAGATGTCACACATCATATTGGGACGGGATGGATGAAATGAGACTCGCTTCCGGTGTTTTGTATGACAAGATGGTGCCACCGAAACTTAAGGATAAATTCTATAGAGTGTTGGTCCGACCAATGGTGTTGTATGTGGCTGAGTGTTGGCCAGTCAAGGTCGCTTATGTCCAGAAGATGAAGGTACCAGATATGAGGATGTTGAGATGGATGTGTGGGCGCACCAGGTTAGATAGGATCAGAAAGGAGGTTATTCGCGACAAGGTGGCTATGGCCGCTATTGAGGACAAGGTCACATCTATGAGCGAGGATTCCTCTATCTCTTGCTCGCTTCGATCGGACTCTGACAGCTTAGGGAAGAATGATGGGTCGCTAACGAGGCCCTTAAATGACCGCTCAAAAGGCCTACCTATTTTTTTTCCCAATCTGTCACTTGAAGTGCAGCTTAGGTGGTTTGGTCATGAGGAGGAGGAGCACAGACGCCCCGATAAGGAGGTGTGAGAGGTTGACATTGAGGGCCTGCAGAGAGGTAGAGGTAGGCGTAAGAAGAGGTGGAGAAAGGTGATTAGGTAAGACATGACGCAACTTCAGCTGATCGAGGACATGACCCTTGATAGGAAGGTATTGAGGTCGAGGATTGGGTAGCAGAGTAGGTAGTCTAGAGTGTTCATAACAGTATTATTGACACGCAGTCTTGCTTTTTGTTGGTAGTAGGTTTTTATGGTTACCCGTTGTTTTCTTTTATTGTTAATCACCTTACTATCTTGTTGTTTTTGTTCTGCTTTTGTTGCCTTTTCGGTACTGTCCTTCTTGTCTATATTTTCATTAATGTGGTGTTTATGCTTTCTTGAGCCAAGGGTATGTTGGAAACAACCTCTCTATCCTCACATTACAAGGTAGGGGTAAGGTCTGCGTACACACTACCTTCCCCAGGCCCCACGTATGGGATAATACTGGGTATGTTGTTGTTGTTGTCGTCTTAGACGGGTGAGGCAATATGCTTGCAAATCCTTCATATCTTATATTCCTATTTCTTCTTCCGAGTGCTCCAAACATTTTTTTATTTCTCTTTTAAAAACAAACATTTCTTTCCGGAATTAAAGCTTTTTCTGGGTTATTAGATTAATGATTTTCACTTGATACATATTCAAATACCAGAAGTAAAATTTTCCGAACTGGTCTATTATGCTGCAAAATAATACAATGTGTTTATTTATACTCTTTCTTTTACTTGGTTCCACTTTTAGAGAAATGTTTATTGATTTTCTGGTGGAAAAACCACCATGCCAAAGAGTAGAAAGCCTACACAAAGATATAGTTCTTTACAACAAACACACCCAATCAAAACAATAGACAGGCAATCATCTATGCCCTAAGGAACTTTGTGGATGCTCCAAAAGTTAAACAAAAAAATAAAAGACAAGCCTGAAACTGTACAAAGTCATATTCCCCTGTCCCAAAGCTCTCCTATTCCTTCCTCTCCAGAGTACCCACCTGAGTGCTAACGTCGCAACATCCCATGCTTTGCTTCTCCTCTTCACCCCTCCATCCTATATGTCCAACTATACATCACTCTTTCCACTCCTCCCCATTCCCTCCTAGATGTCCAACTATGCATCCCCACCATGTTCATGGTGGTGGTGGATACTAGCTTTGGACCTGCTTCTTATTTATTATGTGAGAAATTAAGTTTGCTTCGTATCTCTCTCACACAATATCTGTCTGTATGGTTGTTGGTATCTATCTCCGTAGTGCACTTGTATGCATGCTACCTGTGCATATTTTCTCTTTTACTTATGTATCGCTTCTTCAATTTCTCTATCTGATGCCAAATTGTTCCATGTTTTCTGTCGTTGTTAGAAATATCATAAGTCTAAAGCATGGCCATCCGTGAGGACATTGTATAGTAGATCATATGGTGAGTCTCTTGTTCTGTCTCTCTTCCCCTTTGCTTGTTGCCCCTTAGTATATCTTTTTATCAAGTCAGCTTCTGTGTTCACTTTCTCACATTTTGCTTTGGTCTTCTGATGACTGTTACTGTTGGTTTGAAATCATCAGGTTAATGGTAAAGGTAACTGTTGAGATACAGGCTGTTGTAACAGCTTGTATAGCACATGTATAAAACATGTATACAAGTCATAAAGTAGGTTTATTAAGTGTATGACAACTAATAGATTAGGTGAATTAGTAGTATAAATAAACCTTGTAATCTTCTCTTTTAAGATATGAAATGTAGAACTTCTTTGGTCTCTAACATGGTATCAGAGCATTGAATTTTTCATCAGTTTGTTTTGCTGGGAACTGTTTCCCGTTCGATATTTTTTTCTGTTTGGAACACTGTTCCGACACCGACAGTGTTCCTCCTTCCTGCTCCATTTTTTTTCTCACCTCCCACACCATTGAAGCACCCATCGTCAGGCGCCCCTTCCCTGAAAATTTCGTCGCCAGAATCCCTCTCTCGCGCCGCCACTATTCACCCACGTGCCACCAACCTCTGCCACGCGCCAGCGCGTGGAGCATCTTCTGACAACTTTTGCATCTGGCAGCTTCTTTACAGATTTTTCTCCTTACTGTTCCGACCAAATTGGTACTCTCGGAATATTTTTCTGACCACTTTCATTTTCCACTGTTCACTTTGACCACTGTTTCTCCTCACTGTTCGATTCTGCAATTCTTCTGGTGCAAGGTGACGAAACCTATAGTTGATGTCATTCCGGTTATGTCCAAAATTACAGAGAATAAGTTCATGGGTTCCAATTATATGGATTGGAGTAAGACGATCCGTCTCTATTTGCGGAGCATCGACAAAGAGAACCACTTGGTTGATGATCCACCCAAGGATGAGACTAAATCAGTCCGGCTAAAGGAGGATGCAAAATTGTTTCTCCAAATTAAGAATTCGATGCACAGTGAGGTAAATGATCTGGTTTCTCATTGTGATTATGTGAAGGATCTAATGGATTATTTAGATTTTTTGTACTCTGGCAAAGGAAACTTGTCTCGCATGTATGATGTATGCCAGGCATTTTACCATCCATCCATGCAAGATCGCTCTCTCACCACTTACTTCTCAGAGTTTAAGAAGGTGTATGATGAGCTTAATGTTATACTGCCGTTTAGTCCAGATGTGAAGGTACAACAGGCTCAACGTGAACAACTGGCGGTCATGAGTTTCCTTTCTGGTCTTTCTCCAGAATTTGAAGGGGCCAAATCGCAGATTTTATCTGGGACTGCTATCTCTTCCTTGAAAGAGGCCTTTACGAGAGTGTTGCGTACTGAAAAATCTTATCCAGGTCCGACAGCCACGATCGATAGTGGTGCTCTGCTTAGCCACGACCAAAAGAATAGGGGTCATAGTAATCGCAATCGGAGTAGCGATAGTCGAGACCTAAAGCACGGGGAAGTTGAATGCTTTTATTGTCATGAGCTTGGTCATACCATACGGTATTGTGTGAAGCTTCAGAATAAGAACAAAAGATCTCAGCATGCCAACATCGCCACTTCCGAAACTATTTCACCATCTCAGTCATCATCTCCTCCTATCAATACTATCCTCGAGTCAGGTAAACCCACTAAGTGTCTCTTCTCTTCGTCATCCAAATGGGTCATTGATTCTGGTGCAATAGATCATATGACAGGTAACTCTAAACTCTAAACTCTTTTCCACTTTTCAGTCACATACCAAATGTTCCACAGTTACTTTAGCCGATGGGTCTACCTCATATGTTTTAGGGTCTGGCACTATTAACCCAACATCTTCTCTTTCCCTTAGTTCCGTCTTAAATTTGCCTGATTTTTCTTTCAATCTAATAACTGTCAGTAAACTTACTCGTGCTCTCAATTGTTGTGTCTCATCTTTTTCCAATTATTGTCTTTTTCAGGATCTTGCGACAAAGCNGTCTAGTTTGAAGAAGTTATATCCTCAGTTTCAGAGTATTTCTTCTTTAGATTGTGAGTCATGTCAGTTTGCTAAACACCATCGCCTTCCTAAAGTTTCTAGTGTCAATAAACGGGTCGACTTACCTTTTGAGTTAGTTCACACCGATGTTTGGGGTCCATGTCCTATTATTTCTAAAACTGGTTTACGATATTTTGTTTCCTTTGTGGATGATCATTCTTGTGTTACTTGGTTATATTTAATGAAAAATCGTTTGGAGTTGTTTTCAATTTTTGGTGCTTTTTGTGCTGAAATAAAAACTCATTTTAATGTTTCTGTTCGTAATTTAAGGAGTGACAACGCAAAAGAATATTTTTGGGATTTGTTTAAAGATTATATGGCTACAAATGGTATTTTACATCAATCTTCTTGTGTTGACACCCCGTCTCAAAATGGGGTTGCGGAACGAAAAAATAGACATCTTCTTGAAGTAGGCCAAGCACTCCTCTTTCAAATGAAAGTGCCAAAATGTTTTTGGGCTGATGCCGTCTCTACAACTTATTTTTTAATAAATCGTTTGCCGTCTTCTGTACTTAATGGTAATATTCCTTATAACGTTCTTTTTCCCTTTAAGCCATTATTTCCTATTGAACCCAAAATATTTGGTTGTACTTGTTTTGTTCGTGATGTTCGTCCACATGTAACTAAATTAGATCCAAAGGCCCTTAAGTGTGTGTTCTTAGGGTACTCACGTCTTCAGAAAGGTTATAGGTGTTATTCTCCAGATCTAAAAAGGTACTCCCTCCGTTTCAATTTATGTGAACCCATTTGACTGGGCACGGAGTTTAAGAAAAGATAGAAGACTTTTGATCTTGTGGTGTAAAATGAGGCACATATATTTTGTGTGGCCATAAATCATTGTGTAAAGGTAAATTGTTTCCAAATAAGGAAAGGGGTCATTCTTTTTGGCACGGACTAAAAAGTAAATAGGTTCACATAAATTGAAATGGAGGGAGTACTTAGTGTCTGTCGATGTCACATTCATTGAAAATTATCCGTTCTTTTCTTCATATGTTTGTAACAGTTCTGAGGAAGAAGATGATACTTTGGTCTACACTGTCACGCATCCAGTTAGTTCTCCAACACCTCTTCCTCAGTCACCCGTTTCCCTTGATCCACCATCCGAGCAACCACCTGTTCTTCGTGTTTATACCAGGCGACAACAAACCTCAGCATCCGATCCTTTACCTCCGTCTGCTTCGTTGGTAGATCCAACCTCTTGTGTTTCAGATCCTAGCTTGGATCTTCCTATTGCCATTCGCAAAGGTACACGACAATGTACTTATCCTATTTCTTCTTTTGTGTCTTATGACCATTTGTCTACTTCTTCTAGCTCGTTTATTGCATCATTAGATTTTGTTAGGATACCTAAAACTGTTCGTGAAGCATTGTCCCACCCAGGTTGGCATGACGCAATAATAGAAGAGATGATGGCTTTAGATGAGAATGGTACCTGGGAGTTGGCT
>MU769982.1:140328-157618 GCA_026770625.1 Nicotiana glauca | reverse complement strand
AAAGAATGCTTTTCTACATGGAGATCTTAAGGAAGAAGTATATATGGAGCAACCACCTGGGTTTGTTGCTCAGGGGCAGTGTGGGAAGGCATGTCGTCTTCGAAAATCTCTTTATGGGCTGAAACAGAGTCCTCGTGCTTGGTTTGGCAGATTTAGTGAGGTTGTTCTAGAATATGGGATGAAGAAAAGCAATTGCGATCATACGGTGTTCTATAAAAAGTCTGATGATGGTATTCTTTTATTGGTAGTATATGTTGATGACATCGTTATTACTGGAAGTGATATTGCAGGAATTTCAACTCTAAAGTCTTTCCTTCACACTCAATTTCAGACGAAAGATTTAGGGCAACTAAAGTATTTTTTGGGAGTTGAAGTTACACGGAGCAAGAAAGGCATCTTCTTGTCCCAAAGGAAATATACTCTTGACTTGTTAGCTGAAACTGGAAAGTTGGGATCTAAACCATGCAGCATGCCAATGGTTCCTAACACACAACTCGTGAAAGAAGACGGTGAGTTATTCGAAGATCCAGAGAAATATAGGAGATTGGTTGGGAAACTGAACTATCTTACAGTAACTCGTCCCGATATCGCATACTCTGTCAGCATTGTGAGTCAGTTTATGTCTTCCCCAACAGTCAAGCATTGGGCGGCTCTGGAGCAGATTCTTTGTTATCTAAAGGGATCTCCAGGACGGGGTCTAGTATATAAGAATAATGAACACACTAACATTGAGTGTTTCACAGATGCAGATTGGGCAGGGTCAAAAGCCGATAGGAGATCCACGACAGGATATTGCGTTTTTGTTGGTGGAAACTTGATTTCGTGGAAGAGTAAGAAACAAAATGTCGTATCTCGATCTAGTGCGGAAGCAGAATACAGAGCTATGGCACAATCTGTGTGTGAGGTTGTATGGGTACATCAACTATTAAGTGAAGTTGGCTTCCAAACTACATTGCCAGCAAAGTTGTGGTGTGATAATCAAGCTGCTCTTCATATCTCCTCTAATCCTGTATTTCACGAAAGGACTAAGCACATTGAAATAGATTGTCACTTTGTTCGTGAAAAGATTCAACAAAAGCTCATCTCTACAGGTCATGTTAGAACTGGAGATCAATTGGGAGACATTTTCACAAAAGCTTTGAATGGAGCTCGAGTTGAATATATCTGTAACAAGTTGGGCATGATCAATATATATGCTCCAACTTGAGGGGGAGTGTTGAGATACAGGCTGTTGTAACAACTTGTATAGCACATGTATAGAACATGTATACAAGTCATAAAGTAGGTTTATTAGGTGTATGACAACTAATAGATTAGGTGAATTAGTAGTATAAATAAACATTGTAATCTTCTCTTTTAAGATATGAAATGTAGAACTTCTTTGGTCTCTAACAGTAACCATAGTCATCTGAGTGATGGCAAGGTATATATACCGGAAAATGAATTGATCTGAAAGTAAAAGTTTCAGCTTAGCATGGTCTCCGTATGATTGGAGAGAATTCGGGTCGATGGTGAGGCTATAGGTAGCATATGTATCCTTGTAACTTTTTTTATAGCATCTATACATTTTGCACTATTAGGTATTTAGAGGATTCATACTTAAAACTATTTTATGTTGGCGGAACCTACCGGAACCTTCTTCCTTGTCCGGGTCTAAGACCAGTTGTGCTTTGAAAAGCTCATATAGGTGGAGTTAAAACCATGTATCTAGTTGAACAAATTTAATTGGTAAAGAAAGGAAAAAAGTGGGGCCTTTATATTGTTAGTTGTAAATTGACCTGTATATTGTTCTTCTCTTTTCTACCATACTTCTGACCCATTGTTCTGAAACCTAGAAGCATGTGATAGTTAAATGCTTCAACATTTTCTAAACGTGTTTCCATCAAAACTTTGGTGGTAGTGTTTATACTATTTTTCCCCTCTAAGTGACAACTGGAAATTTGATTCTAATAGAATCATTGGAAACGGGTACTTTATGTTTCTTTTCTTAATCCCTTTCTTTACTATTTATCTGTAAGGTTGGTATAAGACTTGAGAGCAGATACTGTACCAAGCAATTTGATAAACCTTGCCTGCATCTTTTATGTAGAGTTTTTGGTCAATATTATTAGCTTTGTGGTGCTACTTACTGTATTTTTCTTATTGCATGTGCAGGTGTATTACTGTTAAATATCAATCATGGAAAATACTTACACAGATCCAAATGGAACTCCAGAGATGTTACCACCTCCACCAGGGAGTTTTATTGATCGTGAAGAACTCATTCAGCATGTTGGGGAGTTTGCACTATCCCAGGGATATGTTGTCACGATCAAACAGTCTAAGAAAGACAAAGTGGTAGTACTTGGCTGTGACAGAGGAGGTGTTTACCGGAATAGGCGTAAGCCTGTCGATGAGACATCCTGTGGACATTCTCGAAAAAGGAAGATGGGATCTCGGTTAACAAATTGTCCTTTTGAGCTTGTGGGTAAGAAGGAAGATGGCTTGTGGGTTCTTACGGTAAAAGATGGATCACACAATCATGAAGCCTTAAAGGACATCTCGGAGCATCCTTCTGCTCGACGTTTTTCAGAGAAAGAAGTAGTGTTAATTAAAGAGATGACAGATGCTGGCTTAAAGCCACGTCAGATTCTAAAGAGGCTTAGGCAGACCAATCCAGAACTTTTGTCGACACCAAAACATGTTTACAACGTTAAAGCTAAGCTACGGCATGGAAATCTTAACGGTTAAGCCTTCTTTACCATCCTTATCCTCTAGTGCTTACTTTGTTTATCTCTTATACTCTCATTCTAATACTGGTTATTACTACTGGGATGCTTATTTCGTTTTGATATTATGATAGGTCATTGCTTTTTCTTGTTAAATCCTTACTATTGTATTTTGCATGCCTTAATATATAACGTTTCTCATCATTTACTTGGGACGTCAAAATCAGAATAACTTCAAGGAAGAAGTGTTCTGCTAGACTTTTACCGTTATCTTACCTTTTCATGTTCTCATGAATGAGCACTTGCTGTACTGGTCCATGGCTTGTGGCAAAAGGCTGAAGTTGTGGTGAAGGCTGAAGTTCTTCTCCAAGAAATGTCAAGAGGCTGTAGAATTTAACTAATTATGACTTCTTGTAATGTAACTTCTTGGCATGTCTCAGTAAAAACAATTTTTTCCCAATTAGGGTTTGAGATTGACAACAGAAGGCTGAAATTATGGTGCTTGGCCACCTACAGTAGACCCCTTCATGCAAAAAAGAAAAAAATAATAATTACAAAATCAGCTGCTAGGCTATGGTAGCTCATTGCCAGTTGATCTAATTTAGCACACCTGTTCCCTTCTCATATAACTTATTCAACTAAGCTGTTAGCTTCTTTTATGAAAGACTAAAAGGTAGAAAAGGAGATACTTCAAACTTTTGGTTAACGATGTGCTTTGTGGTCTCTACCATATAATTTACAACCCACCTTGCAGCTGCATTGAGATGGGGAGCTGCCTTTCAATTGAAATGCTTGTAATCCGAATAGTTTGCTTGTTATTGTTAGATAGTTATGTTTAAATAGTCCTAGTCCAATATGTAGTGGGAGTAGAATCTGTCCTAGTCCTATATGTAGGAGGAGTATAATATATATTATATATATGGCTCATTTTATCATTGTTAAAAATAGATTTTTCTCTCGTGCATTCTCACATGGTATCAGAGCTTCAGTGAGAAAATTATCGTTGTGCGTCATTCCAGTGACATCCGGGAAGAAAGATCTCATCGCCGTGCAATTTTCCGGCAACTTCGTCTTGTTCCCAGGGTTCATTCCTGCTATAGTGGTACTGTGCATATACCGGTACCACCATCAGATCCAAAACCCTTGTGCGACCAAACCCCAAAAATTCCAGTCCCATCTGAACATAAAAATCAGTCACTGTTCGTCTTTCCGATTGACGACTCAAGATTGATTTGCATTATCTCTTCATCGGTAAGTGTTGTGCGAAAACTAACACTACCATCTTGTTCGGAAAAGTCAGGCGACAAAACCCCAGTCAATCGCTTTGGCAGAAAGCCACGCGCTTCCACGCGCCGCTAGAACTAGGGTTCCGGCGAGCTACAATAACTTTTCCGACACGTGTGAGCCATTTCGGCCACTTTTTGACAAAACTTGTTCAGGACAACTCCAGTGATTCCGAGCCTACCCATATAAATTACATCAAATTCTGACAACTTTTATTTTTTCCGCTGTGAACAGTGATTTCCCGCTGTGAACAGTAATTTCATAAAAGTTTCTGTTTTCTTGTGGTGTTTTAAAACCTATTTTGTGGTGTGGAATTCGGCTCGGTCTCACTATTTTTAAATTTTTCTGATGACTTTTCAGCCAACTTCTGCTTATCGGCAACAACTTGGTTTTGTTGCTCAGGGGGAGTCTAGTGACCTTGTATGTCGAATCAACTTGCAGATATTTTCACCAAGTCACTCACTGGTCCTCATATTAGTTACATATGTAACAAGCTCGGTACATATGATTTGTATGCACCGGCTTGAGGGGGAGTGTTAGATAGTTATGTGTAAATAGTCCTAGTCCTATATGTAGTAGGAGTAGAATATGTATAACATATAAGGCTCACTGTATTATTGTTAAAAATAGATTTATCTCCCGTGCATTCTCACATCAATGTAGACCGTCACTAGTTTATCTAATATTTTTCACCTGCCTCCATCTCGTTTCACTAATTCAACTGACTGTCAGCCTTTTTTATGCAAAAATGAAAGGTTGAAAGGTGATACCTCGAATATTTGGTTGACCATGTACGTTTGGGGCCCTACCATATGATTTACAACCTACCTTACAACTGCCTTAAGTTGAGGAGGTGTTTTCCTACGGGAATGAGTGTTAACCAACTGAGCCTGCAAATTGAAGATTCTTAAATTTATTTCTTGGCTAGGAATAGTTTTCCAGACATGTGTGTGACATGCTATCGGTATTAGATTCCTGTTAGAGCCATAAGATTCTTGATGTTCAAATTTTGTCACATCAGCTCCCTGCATCCCATTTTTGCCAATAATTTTCTTATACTTTTCTAATTTTATTTCACAGATGTGAAACTCATTTCTTATTAGTTATTATCAAATATTAAATGCCAGACCTTAGTTTACTAGTTCTGTAATACCAAATTCACTTGTGATTTATTTTTCTTCCTTACAAAAAATGAGCTGGTGATACATCTTCTGAATCTTTTCTTGGATCAGTAAAAGATAGTTTTATTGATGCCATTTGAGGGTAATGCTGGGTGGTATGTATGGTATAGCCATTACATATTGTGTAATGAGCTCAAAAAACATAGCAACTAGAATAAGCATAATCTTAAAAAAATATGAGCTTACCTATCAAAAAAAAAGAAAATTAAAAAAGAAATGAGATTTATTGTGCATAAATTCCTGGATCAATGAGTTACTGTTTGCTTGAGTATCAACTTTGTCAGGATGTGTCAACTTGGATACCGTTATTCATGTTTTGCACATCTTAAGCATGTTTTAAAATTTTATTTACTTGATAAAAAAATGTTTTGCACATCTTAAGTGATTCCATGTGGATTCTATGTGCTAACTGCTAGTACCACTTTCATTTTGCTGCCGTTGAGTGGGACTGCTTTTGATGCACAAAATATTACTGATGGCTAAAGAGTATTTGCCTGAGTTACATAAGTTTTAGCAGGTTGCTCTAAGAGACCTCTACTCTCTTCAGCTGAAATCTGATAAAGCTACTGGTATATTACGACTTTGTTATTTTCACATACTGAATTATCGTAAGGTGCTATTTTAGTGAGGAGATTCAAAACAGTGAGGCCTTGTACATCTGTAGAAGGGAACACTCAGCCCGCAATGACTACTGAGCCTTCTTGGAGGAAACGCTATCCTCCGGTAAGGTTACTTGAATCTAATCAACCATATAAAAGTAACTGCCTTTTCTTGCTCTTATTTTTCTTTCTTTTTCCTCTCCATTTTCTCAAGAGAGCGATGGTTCTTTGAAATTTATTCTAGTAACATAATTAGTATATCCCTTGAGAAGAAACATTTTGAACTTCCGATTTCCTTCTAACCAAGGTAAAGCATGAAAGAATAAAGTAATCCCTAGTCACTCGCTTTTGCTAGTTGCTGTCTACTGCATTAGCTTTGATAGGGAAATAATTATCTCATCTAACATGTAGGCAATTTCAGTTTGGGGTTCAGGTCATCTACCCTTCTTAAATTACACCCAATAGTTATACCATAACAGCTTTCATTTAAACAGTTTGAAAATGTGAATCTGATTTATGTGTGAAGCTAGAGGAAATGTCTAATTAGTAGTTTTGGTGAGAAATCAAGGGATGAGCTCTCTGCTTCTATCTTGATTGTGTCAAATATATGATACTGCTTAATCACTCCAGGATACTGCTCTTGATACCGCATATGATTCTTCATTTGATAAGGGATAGCATGAGCTAATATTACTTTGTACTAAGGGAAAAGAAATTTTTCTTTTAGTTTACAGGGTTTTTTGCTTTTCTCTTCTCAATATCCCTCCTTCCATATCCTAATTTCTTATTGGTTCATGGGGTCTGAAAGTTGGTGCATAATCCTTCTCTTGTATCTTTGGGATGTAGGCATGATAAGTGTTCCAATCTTTGAGTTTAATGGATGTTTCTTTGTCCAAACTTTTCTGCAGAGGAACCCTAATCTTATTGGTGGTAGATTTGTTGACTCGCAATCATCTGCATCCGTTGACGTACTAAACCCTGTAAGTGCAGCTGCACAAATATGGACTAAACTTTTCTTTGGTGGAATTCTTTTTGGCTTGCTTTTTATGACTGAAATCTAATGACAGGCAACACAACAAGTGGTCTCACAAGTTCCTCTAAGTACGGGTGAAGAACTTAAGGCTGCTGTGTTTGCAGCAAAAAGAGCTTTCCCATTGTGGCGGCACACACCAGTTACAACCCGTCAGCGGATCATGTTCAAGCTTCAAGAACTTATCCGGAGAGATATTGTCCGTATCTTGGGATTTCGACCATGCTTATATGTTATACATATTAGGGCTTGCTTATTGAACTGTTCACAATTATCATGTAGGATAAGCTTGCTTTCGCCATAGCTACCGAGCAGGGTAAGACTTTGAAGGATGCATACAGCGAAGTGCAACGTGGGCTAGGTGAGTACCTTATAACATTTTCCTTTGTGTTATTCATGATTAAATGAAAGGGGGGACTTGCTCATATCGATTCCTTTTGAATTTGAATTCTTGCTCACAATTAATATTTTTTCTTATTATAAAGTAGCATTCTGAAATTCACACTTTAAAGGCCTCCTTTTACATTTTCTTGCGAGTATGTTTGTTGTTAATGAGTCTTAAGCTAACACGTATTGCCAATTTAATCTCCTAATAATTTCAAGATTTTGAGGGACAACTTTCATTGTCTTCCCAAATTGAGAGGACAACTTTGAAATCATTCTGGTCCTAGTTATGTATTATTTTTGCCTAGCTGATCTGGGGGAGCTAGTGCTTTTTATGAACTGCTGTCCGTCACCAGTTAAAGTGGTGTGGATTTGCTTTTCCAGAAATAGTGGAGTGTGCTTGTGGTGGGGCAGCACTGCAGACAGGGGAGTTTGTTTCAAACATGTCAAATGGAATCGATACTTTTAGTGTCAGAGAGCCTCTTGGAGTTTGTGCAGGAATATGCCCATTCACCTTCCCTGCTATGATTCCATTGTGGGTAAGCCTCACTACAGCTGCTTCTATGTCATATCCTTGGGTTCCACTGTGTCTCCTGGCTGATTCTTTGGATTTGATTATTTAAGATGTTGCCTGATTTGTTTATCATCAATTAGCCCTTAGAGAAGTCCAGCAGAGGTTTTGTCCAAAAGAAGCTTGGGCTTAACGGCCATATTCTGTTTTCATACCAGTTAATTTATTTCTTCCCTCTGAATTTTCAGGGTTGGCAAGTTGTGGTAATCCAATATTGTTAATTAATTGATGGCTTTGATGGTGTGTTCTTTTCCAGATGTTCCCTGTTGCGATTTCATGCGGCAATACATATATTCTAAAGCCATCTGAGAAAGCTCCAGGTAATTGGTTATGGTTTAGATGAAAATTTAAGGTCGAACAGCTCTGAAGGAGGTTAGTTTTACTATAATTACCTAAAAGCAATTGGCATCCATTTCGATTGATTGATTTGTGGCTTTATTATGGTGATCATCTTATCAGAAGAAACTAGTATGGTTATTGACTGCTTATAATGTGTCATTTGGTTTCTTCTCATCCATAACTTAGTGACTAGTATGGATGCTGTAATGACTGGTGTTCCATAACTTGGTGAAAATTCAGTGCCAACTTTACGGATCATGTAAATTGCAAATAAAATTCTTCTTTAAGCGTATCAAATGTAGACACCCAATGTAGGATACAACCATAATTCAAATTTTGAAACTACTCATAGTATCTGTTAGATAGTTATATAGTTAATATATAATTAGTCCGAGTCCCATATTGAGTAGGAGTAGGATCTGTATTATAAACAACAACAACAACTACCTAGTATAGTCCCACAAAGTGGGGTCTGGGGAGGGTAGTACGTACGCAGACCTTACCCCTACCCGAAAGGGCAAAGAGGCTGTTTCCAATCGACCATCGANTGCTCTTCTGTTTTACAATACACCAGATTCACTTGACCATTCTTTTGCACTTCTCTCAAAAAATACAGCTTCACATTAAAATGTTTGGTCTTTCCATGAAATACTGGATTGTGTGAAATAGCAATAGCAGCTTGGTTGTCTACAAAAAACTTCAGTGCTTTCTTCATTCTCCAGGCCTAGGTCACATAAAATTTTCTTTATCCACAAAGCTTGATTAGCAGCAGCTGTAGCAGCAACGTATTCTGCCTCTGCAGTTGACTGAGCGACAGTCTCTTGCTTCTTCGAACACCAAGAAAAACAGCCTGAGCCAAAACTAAAACAGTACCCTGAGGTACTTTTCATATCTTCAATAGAACCAGCCCAATCACTGTCAGAATATCCTTGAAGTTTGAAATTCTTACACTTGCTGAATCTGACTCCATAATCTATTGTACCTTTGACATACCTGAGCACTCTTTTTGCAGCTTTTGCATGAATTCCACTTGGAGAATTCAAAAATCTGGATAGTACATTTACAGCATACAATATGTCTGGTCTTGTTGCTGTAAGATACATCAGACATCCTATTAAGCTTCTGTAGTTTCCTTCTAGTACGCGTTCAGCACCATCCTCCTTCATCAACTTCTCCTTTTGATTCATAGGCGTGCTCATACTTTTGCAGTCTTCCATTCTAAATTTCTTTAGAATTTCCTTCGCATACTTTCTCTGACAAATGAATATCTGATCTTGGCTTTGTTTAATCTCCATTCCAAGAAAGAAAGCCATCTCTCCAAGATCTGTCATTTCAAAAACTTTCATCATCTCTCTTTTAAACCCTTCAACAAGCTCAACATTACTTCCTGTTACCAAAAGATCATCAACATATAGAGAAATAATTACAATGTCAGAGTTAGTATGTTTTATGTAAAGAGTTGATTCACTTAGGCTTTTCTGAAAACCTAAGGCAGAAAGATGATCATCAATTCTACTGTACCAAGCCCTTGGAGCTTGCTTTAATCCGTAGAGGGCCTTTTTCAGCAAGTAAACTTTATCTTCCTGACCTTCCACAACAAATCCTTCTGGTTGCTCAACATAGATTTCTTCTTGCAAGAAACCATTCAAGAAAGCTGATTTGACATCCATTTGGTAGATTCTCCAACCCTTTTGTGCTGCAATTGCCAAAAGGAGTCTGATTGTGTCGAGTCTTGCCACGGGTGCAAATGTCTCTGAAAAATCTACACCAAAAACCTGAGCGTAGCCCTTCACCACAAGCCTAGCTTTGTGTTTATTCATGGAGCCATCTGCATTTAGCTTAGTTCTGTAAACCCATTTAACTCCAATGATCTTTCTGTTTTGAGGTCTGTTAACCAGCTCCCAAGTGTCATTTTTCTCGATCATGGTCAGCTCCTCCTTCATTGCATCTATCCATTTCTTGTCTCTTTCAGCTTCGGCATATTCGGCAGGTTCAAAGACTGCGACATTGCATCTCTGATAAACGTCTGAAAGTGATCTGGTTCCTCTAACTGGAAAATCATCAATCCGCTCCTCAAAATTATGCAACTCAGCTTCCATATCCTGCATGTCTCCTTCCCAATTCCATTGCTTTTGTTCAACAAATTCTACATCTCTGCTTACCACAACTTTTCCCGTGCGTGGTTGAAAAATTCTGAAAGCTTTTGACACCAAACTATAGCCAATGAAAATTCCTGGTTCAGCTTTCTTATCAAGCTTATCCCTTTTCACCTGAGGTATGTAAGAAAAACATAAGCAACCAAAAATTTTTAAGTTCTTTAGGGAAGGTTTATACCCATGCCAAGCTTCAAAAGGTGTTTGACCATTCACTGCTTTTGTAGGCAGCCTATTCAACAGAAAAACAGCAGTATTGGCTGCCTCTGCCCAAAAACTTTTTGGAAGCCCTTTCTCGTGCAGCATACATCGTGCCATCTCCATAATAGTCCTATTCTTCCTTTCGCTTACTCCGTTTTGCTGCGGAGTATACGGAGCAGTAAGTTGATGCTCTATTCCAGCATCTTCAAGAAACCTTTTGAATTGATCTGAAGTGTACTCGGTCCCATTATCGGACCTGAGCACCTGTATTTTGCAGCCACTTTGATTTTCTACCAAGGCTTTGAAAGTTGAGAAAAGTGCAGCAACGCCTGTTTTGAACTTTAAAAAGTATATCCAACACATCCTTGTTAGATCATCAATAAAAATGATATAATACCTGCTTCCATTCAAAGATGGAGTTCTTAGAGGGCCTCCAATATCTGTATGAACTAGCTGCAGTTTTTGAGTTGCTCTCCAAGTTGATTTTGAGAAAGACAATCTTGTTTGCTTTCCAAATTGACATGCCTCGCAACTTGGAAGTTCTTCTTCAAGTGGAGGTAAACCTTTGACCAGCTCTTTTTTGTGCATATACAAAAGAGCCCTGTGGTGAAAATGGCCCAACCTTTTGTGCCAAATACATGTGTTGGATACCAGACTTTGAAAAGCAGCTTGTTCCTCCTCCATTGGATCCAATGTGAAGCTTTTTCCCTTCATCTTTACTCTGAACACTTCTTGATCTTTGACGTCTTTAATAAGACACTTTTGATTTTCAAAGATCACCTTAAAACCCTTTTGCAATAGCTGTCCAACACTTAATAAATTTTGATCAATTTCAGGCACATAAAGAACATCAGAGATAGTTTTAGTACCTGAGTAGGTTTCAAAAGCCACTGTTCCTTTTCCTTTTACAGCAATATAGTCACCATTGCCTATCTTGACTTTTGATGTTGCAGATCTATCAAGCTCCCTGAAGAGTGTTTCATCATTTGTCATGTGGTTAGTGCAACCACTATCGATCAACCAACTGTCGCTGGAATTGCAGCCCATAAAACAAGTTGCGACAAATAACTGCTCTTCTTCTTGCTGATTTGCAACCTGAGCTTCAGTTTCTTGCTGATTATCTTTGGACTTGCAAATTATTTCAGCATGCCCCAACTTGTTGCACTTTCTGCATCTCATATCCGGCTTTCTCCAGCATTTGAAGTGAGGGTGATTCTTCCTTCCACAATGCTGACATGAAGGGAACTTATCTCCTTTGTTGCTGCTAGAGTTGTTGTTGCCTCCACCATTATTAGCAGCAACTTGATTGTTTCCAGCATGGTTCTTCTTTCCTTTTCCTTTCTTGTATCTGCTTCCGGCATTACTTTGCAACTTCGCCTGTAATGCACCTTCTACTGTCCCTTCTTCTCTCATTAACCTTCTCTGCTCTTGTGCCTGCAATGCGTTTAGTACTTCTGCCAAAGTTATCTGTGACAGATCCTTAGTATTTTCTAAGGAAGCAATAGTGGGTTCAAACTTCTCAGACAATGTTACAAGAATCTTTTCAACAACTCTGCTATCAGGAAGATTCTTACCCAACATTCTTACCTTATTCACAATGCTAAGAAGTCTGTCCGAGTATTCTTTGACAGTTTCGGATTCCTTCATTTTTTGCATCTCAAATTCTCTGATGAGATTCATCACTTTCATGCCTTTGATTCTCTCATCTCCTTGGTATTCTTCTTTAAGAAAATCCCAAATTGCTTTTGCTGATTCCAGCGCCATGACTCGGGAAAAAATGGTTGGTGAGATTGCAGCATATAAGCAAGATTTTGCCTTGAACTTCCTTGTCCTTTTTTCCTTGTGAAGTTTGATCTGAGCCATTGTTGGATTGCCAGGTAAAGCAGGAATGTCGTAATCCTCCTCTACTGCATCCCAGAGATCACATGCCTCCATGTGAGTTTTCATCTTGATTGCCCATACCTGGTAATTCTCTCCATCAAACACTGGCGGCGGAATTGCAAAAGAACTAGTAGAGTTCTCAGATTCCATGTGTTATGATGGCTTTTCAGGGAAGTAGGTTGGCTTTTTGTTTCTCACTCAGAAAACACTCACAAGTCACTCACAGGTCCCTTAAAAAAACAGTGCTCTGATACCAATTTGAAGGTGTTATTCAGATAGAAAACAACAGACTTAAAGAGGAAAAGAAGATATATTTTATTAAGCTGAAAGAAGCTGCTTAAATACACCAGAAATCCTAACTGAATAGCAGTAAAAAATTGAAACTGAAACTTCCTAATATGATGGAACTAATCCACCAACTTCTTCATGCCTAAAGACTAGGGAAATCACAACTGAAAAATCTTAAGACTAGGAAGCCTACAACTAATAATATCCAGAAAATATCTAAGTTATTCTCTGCAATTTAAAGGACACATCAGCAGCTTAGTCATCATGCCAACTCAGTGTCAAACTAACAGCTCATGAGGCATAATTCAACCCAGTGACCTAAGTGACTGTTTGCGTCAAAGTTACTATTTATCAGTGTTGTGAACAAACCAACGCCACCACAAGGTCTGCCGTAGCCCTGCGACCAAATCCCAGAAAACCCACCGGAAAACTTATTGCCACGCGCCCTCACGAGCTGGGCAGAGTCCAGATTTTCCGGCGAGATGTGTGCACACGCCGGGCACGGAAGACCCGTTCCAGCCATTTTCCTACAAACTTCCTTCAGGAAAGGTCACTCGCACATCAATTCCGAGTCGACCAGTAGTATCCCTGACAAATTCCGACAACTTTGGAATTTTCCGGCGAGCCACGGTGTTTCCCGCGTGAACAGTGTTTCTGGCATAAAAAAGTGTTCTGTTTTTTCTGATGTGAACGGTGTTTTCCCAGCTATTTCTTCAGTTTTTTCGCGAGTTACTGATTTTCACTATTTCAAGTTACCCCTACTACTTTTAGTCAAGATTTTGAGAAATAAATTGTAGCGAAATGTGATTCAATAGTATGAATGATTGGATCGTTTCTCTCTCGGATTATATTGAGTTCCTTCAGGACAAAGTATGTAAACAGACATCTTCAGGGATAACTTCCGTTGTTCAAACAGATAGTAGCGTGACTAATGTCTCCCAATCTTCAACCTCTGAGTCTTGGGTCATTGATTGAGGTGCATCTGATCATATTTCTGATGGCGAATCTCTTTTCACTAGTATTTCGTATTCTCTCTTCCAAGAGTCACAATGGCCAATGGGTCTCAAACCATGGCAACTGCAATAGGCCAAGCAAGCCCACTACATTCCTTACCCTTAGATTCAGTTCTTTATGTTCCCGGCAGTCCTTTTAATCTCATAGTCGTTAGTCGCTTAGCCAAATCACTTAAATGCGTTGTTTTATTTCTTGATGACCTTGTTTTTATACATGAAACGCAGAGGGCAGATTATTGGTACCGAGCGTGAATCGGATGGACTTTATTACCTTATCCTTGCAAAATCACATGGACTTACATCTTGTCTTCCTTCAATAACTTGTCTTGTTACCGATTCACCAGATTTATGACATAAACTGCTGGGACATCCCAGTTTGTCAAAACTTCAGAAAATGGTACCTGGTTTATCTCACTTGTCCACTCTAGAGTGTGATTCATGTTAGCTCGCTAAGCATATCCGCTCCCATTTCCCTCGATGTCTTGATAATCTAGCAGAGTCACCTTTCACTTTAGTCCATTCAGATGTTTGGGGTCCTAGTAGGGTCAGTTCTACCTTGGGATTCCGCTGCTTTGTCAGTTTCATTGATGATTATTTCAGGTGCACTTGGATATTTTTGATGAAAAATCGGTCTGAGTTGTTTTCTATTTTCCAGACCTTCCATGATGAAATTCAAAATCAATTTGGGGTTTTTTTATCTGCACATTTCGTAGTATGATAATACCCTAGAGTATTTGTCTTCTCCATTTCAACAGTTTATGAACTCTCATGGATTATTCATCAAACATCTTGTCCGTACACATCTCAACAAAATAGGGTAGCTGAAAGAAAGAATAGGCATCTTATTGAAACTGCTCGTACCCTACTCATACAATCTCATGTTCCGTTGCGTTTTTGGGGGATGCAATTCTTACATCTTGCTATCTTATTAATTGTATGCCATCTTCAGCTATCCAGAATCAAGTTCGATTCTTTGTCTTGTTTCCCAATTACCTTTGTTCTCTCTTCCACCCCGTCTTTGGAAGAACGTGTTATGTTCATAACCTTTCTCCAGGAAAAGATAAGTTAGCTCCTCATGCTCTTAAGTGCGTATTTCTGGGTTACTCGAGAACGCAAAAAGGGTATCAATGCTATTCTCCTTACCTCCAGCGGTACCTTATATCTGTTGATGTTACCTTTTTTGAAACCCAATCATACTTCACAGGTCCAGGTAATCACTTAGGTATTTCGGAAGTGCTACTAGTTTCATCTTTTGGAGATTCAGTCACTATCTCCTATTCATCTTCCTCTACATCTACAGCTCCAGTTGCAGCTACACCACCTGTAGCTCCAGTTCCACCACCTATATCTCCAGTTTCACCACCTATAGCTCCAGTTCACCTAGTCCAGTTCAACCTTGTGCAGCTCTATCACTCTTGACTTATCATCGTCTTCCATGTCCATCATTTGGCCTAGGTGATTCACGTCATGCGTCAGAATCTGCACCTACTGTGGACTTATCTCCTCTTAGTCAACCGCAAAGGTGTTCGGTCCGCACTTAATCCTAATCCCCATTACGTCGGTTTAAGTTATCATCGTCTGTCATCACCTCATTATGTTTTTATATCATCTTTGTCCACTGTTTCTATCCCTAAGTCTACAGGTGAGGCACTATCTCATCCAGGATGGCGACATGCTGTGATTGAGGAGATGTCTGCTTTACATGCAAGTCGCACTTGGGAGCTTGTTCCTCTTCCTTCAGGTAAGTCTATTGTTGGTTGTCGTTAGGTTTGTGCTGTCATAGTCGGCTCGGATGGCCAAGTTGATCGGCTTAAGGTT
The DNA here is from genome assembly GCA_026770625.1 of Nicotiana glauca. Taxonomy (NCBI): domain Eukaryota; kingdom Viridiplantae; phylum Streptophyta; class Magnoliopsida; order Solanales; family Solanaceae; genus Nicotiana; species Nicotiana glauca. Next base: position 142,168 of record MU769982.1, on the reverse strand, counting down.
CGTCTTGTTGCAAAAGGATATACTCTGATATTTGGGCTTGATTATAGTGACACTTTCTCTCCCGGGGCTAAAGTAGCATCGGTTCGTCTCTTTTTGTCCATGGCTGTTGTACGTCATTGGCCTCTTAATCAGTTACTCCCTCCGGTTCACAATAATTGTCCAATTTGCTTTTAGCACGCCCATTAAGAATATACAAAATTCTATACAAAAATACCTACTATGACTAAACTATCCCTAATTAAACATTTAATGTGAGGAGTAAGAAAACTTTTTAGGGATATATACATAGGGGTTATTTTGTAAAAACAAATTGAATTCTTCTTGATTACATAACTGGACACTTATTTTGAACCAAAATGAAAAAGCAAATTGGACACTTATTGTGAACCAGAGGGAGTAGACATTAAGAATGCTTTTCTCCATGGTGATCTTGAGGAAGAAGTTTATATGGAGCAACCACCTGGTTTTGTTGCTCAAGGGGAGTCTAGTGGTCTTGTATGCCGATTGCGCAGGTCACTATAAGGTTTGAAATAGTCCCCTCGAGCTTGGTTTGGTAAGTTCAGCACAGTTATTCATGAGTTCGGCATGACTTGTAGTGAAGCTGATCACTTTGTGTTTTATCGGCATTCTGCTCCTAATCTGTGTATTTATCTGGTGTTTTATGTTGATGATATTGTTATTACTGACAATGATCAGGATGATATTACTAATCTGGGCAGATTGAAGTATTTTCTAGGTATTGAGGTCGCTCAGTCTAGTTTAGGTATTGTTATTTCACAGTGGAAGTACGTCTTAGACATTCTTGAGGAGATTGAAATGATGGACTGCAGACCTGTTGACATTCCTATGGATTCGAATGCTAAGCTTTTGCCTGGACAGGGGGAGCCTCTTAGAGATCTTACGAGATATTGGAGGTTGGTTGGCAAATTGAATTACCTCACAATGACTAGACCTGACTTTTCTTTTCGTGAGTGTTGTAAGTCAGTTTATGGATTCTCCCTGTGATAGTCACTGGGATGCAGTTGTTCGTATTCTTCGGTATATAAAGTCAGCTCCAGGCAAAGGGTTACTATTCGAGGATCGAGGCCACGAGCAGGTTTTAGGTGCACAGATGCTGATTGGGTAGGATCACCTTTTGATAGACGTTCTACGTCTGGATATTATGTTCTAGTAGGAGGTAATTTGGTCTCTTGGAAGAGCAAGAAATAGAATGTAGTTGCTCGATTTAGCGCCGAAGCCGAATATCGGGCCATGGCTATGGCTACGTGTGAGCTAGTTTGAGTCAAGCAATTGCTCAAGGAGTTGAAGTTCGAAGAAATAAGCAAGATGGAACTGGTGTGTGATAATCAAGCTGCTCTTCATATTGCGTCAAATCTGATGTTCCATGAGAGAACTAAACACATTGAGATTGACTGTCATTTTGTCAGAGAAAAGATACTCTCAGGAGATATTGCTACAAAGATTGTGAAGTCGAATGATCAACTTGCAGATATTTTCTCCAAGTCCCTCACCGGTCCTCGTATTAATTACATATGTAACAAGCTCGGTACATATGATTTGTATTCACCAGCTTGAGGGGGAGTGTTATATAGTTAATATTTAATTAGTCTGAGTCCCATATTGTGTAGGAGTAGAATCTGTATTATGTATAGTTATAAATAGGGCTCATTGTATTATAATTAATTAACCAAAATATAAGATTTTTATTATGTGCGCATTTGATCACGCCCAACTATGCCTTATAAAAGGACAATGCGGTCGTTGCAAATATAATCCGGTTTACAAGTCCGGAGTCGAATCCCACAGAGAACTAAGGTTTAGCTACATCTGTTCACTATCA
>MU769982.1:59341-114240 GCA_026770625.1 Nicotiana glauca | reverse complement strand
GGGGGGGGGGGGGGGGTTGGGAAGGGGGTTAAGCTTAAGTTTCAGAAAATATGAGTATCTTTATGTAATTTATATCTGAATTTGGTGCAGATGTTTCCAGTTGCAGCTACTTGTGGTAACACCTACGTTCTTAAGCCTTCAGAGAAGGACCCAGGTACCTGTTCTCATATCTATCAATTATTATTGACTTATTGTAGCATACGACATTTAGGGGAAGAAGTACATGTATATTACGAGTTATGTAAAGCGAAGGGTTTACAACTTAATAAAAGAGCTTATATTGAGCTTATATTAATAATAGACCCGTCTAAAATAGTATCACTTATGCTCTTCTGAATTTGACTTATTTTTGTTTTACCATTTGGTTTCAGGGGCTTCCATGATGTTGGCAGAGTTGGCAATGGAAGCTGGTTTGCCTGATGGTGTTCTAAATATTGTTCATGGAACTCATGTTGGTCTTTCCCTATAATTGCTAGTGATATGTTTTTTCTGCTTCCTTGTTTTAGTCCACTATATGTATAGTTTCTGTCTGACTCTATCCTATACTTCAAGCAACACCCTAAGATTGCGTAAAACTATGTAATGAATCTGCCTTTTATCCCACAATAAAATATATATATTGATGCTTCCAAGGAAGGCATTTTTCTTGGCCTCATTCCATCCTGCCCATACCGTTTTAACAAGACGGCTTTCTGGTATTAGTAGTGAGATATAGTTGTGTCTTAATGGTGCATATATGAATATTCATGATACCTCTCTGTCTTGCAGGACATTGTGAATGCTATATGTGATGATGACGATATCAGAGCCGTATCGTTTGTTGGCTCAAATCAAGTGAGTACCATTGATTTTTTTGATTCTTTAGGCCACAATTCTTAAGTACTTTATGCGCAGTTAAATACAGAACAATAAATAGTACAGTGTTCTCAAAACCAAATGAATCTATAATTTGCATGGTTTTGATCTTCTAATTTCTGTAGCTTGGTTTGGTTATGTTGTCTAGTGATGGATCAGTAGCTGGTTATAATTATTTGTGGGTGTTTTCTTTTTTTTTTTTTTTTTTTTTTTTTTTTGGTTTTGGTTTGGTTTTTGAGTTGAGCATAGCTTGTCTCTGCATACATTTTTCTAGTAATGATCTGCAGCTATCTTTATTTTCTAATTTTGGTGTTTTAAGTTGAATCTGTACCCAAAAAGGTGTTGGTACTCCCTGAAACTCAGAAACTATTTCAAATGAACTATCAGAGAACATGAGCGACGAAAGTTGTCTTTCCCCTTTTAATGGAAAATATTTTTTGGCTGTTGGTGCCAGGAAATGACTTATTTTCTAAAAAAATTTTTCCATCATCCCAAACACGCCCTAGATGCTCCATATTTTCTCTTTAAACATTCACTTAATTGAATTTTACAGTTTCTTTTACGCTTTATATTTTGGTAGTTGTCTCATGCTTAGTTTTTGTGCTTTATATCTGGGTGGTCAAGTCTCTCCCATTTGTCTCTGCCTCTTTTTGTTTTCACCCATTCGCCATCAATAAGGTTTTGACACATCACAAAGGCCAGGGTGGATGGTTAAGTGTATACTAAAGTTTAACACATCAATGAATGAAATCCTGGTTTCTTTTTCGAATGAAATCGGTTGTCAATAGATTTCTCATCTATTTTGTATCATTACGTTCACCATGTGGTATATTGAGCTTTCCACACTTTACTATTACCTCCCAGGCTGGTATGCATATATATGCTAGAGCATCAGCTAAAGGAAAACGTGTTCAGGTTAGTGCAATATTATGAACCCCCTCTTCATGTTAGTGCAATATTATGAAACCCTCTCACTTATTGAGGTTAAAGACATGACTAACCATCTGAAAATGCCTTAGTCCAATATGGGAGCCAAAAACCATGGCGTCGTCATGCCTGATGCAAACGTAGATTCCACGGTTAATGCTCTAGTGGCAGCTGGTTTTGGTGCAGCAGGACAAAGATGCATGGCATTAAGCACAGTTGTCTTTGTTGGGGACTCAAAACCTTGGTAATACATTTCACCTTGCTTAGTATTACTCTACTTCTCTTTTATCTTTTAGTTTACCTTTGACACCTTTGAAGCATGGTATTACTATTTTATCCTGCAGGGAAGAAAAGCTGTTGGAACGTGCAAAAGCCCTAAAGGTCAGTGGTGGAACAGAACCCGATGCAGACTTAGGTCCAGTAATTAGCAAGCAGGTGGGTGCATGGTTCAAGATTGCACAAACATGTTACTCAATGACTTCTGCTGCTTTCAAATTCCATGTTTATGATTCTGGACCAACATTTTTCTGCTTTTATTCATTTTTGGGAGACCACAGGCTAAAGAACGAGTATGCCGACTGGTTCAAAGCGGCGTTGATAGTGGAGCGAGATTGTTGCTTGATGGAAGAGATATTGTGGTATCTGCTTATATCTTCTTATTTGTGTTTCTGATAGCACCCAAATTTCCATTGAGATGTTCTTTTTCATGTAGATGCGAGCAAAGGGGTGAGTGATCAATGATAAAGAGGCTCTAGGAAATAATAACTTGAAAATGATTAAAGAGTTATGAATATCTGAAACACATATAGGACATTTGCCATATCCGCTTTATTTCAGGGTGTAAATTAATCAGTTTATTAGTTCGAATGGTTGCTGGAGTTCGATTCTCATATAGTCATCATAATTTTAGAAGTCGGAGCTTCTTGCCAATCAAACGAAGTAATGTTTGGCAAATCCAATCCTGTTTCAGTGCCCTTTATTCCGTTCGGCAAAATTGATCTTATTCTTGCGCTACTTTTGGATTTACTTGCATAAGACGTGATTGAGTTATAAATCTGTCTAAACTCTTAAGGCAAAGCAACGAGGAGGTGCGTTAATACTGTCCCAAAAATGATTGACAGGCAAAGTTGATAGGATAGGTAGATTTGGCATTAAACTGCATTTTAGCTAAATATCGAGTAGTCCCTTTATGCCCTAATATAAAGGGAAAAAATTACTGCTTACCAAGTACAATGAAGTTAGTTGTCAAAAAAGAAAAGAAAAAAATCAGCTTTATCCTTTTCTTTTTCTTGCATCAGTAGCAGTTCTGTTCTTCGTTATGACATGAGCTGGGTCAGTAAAGTTTTAACTTGTTTCACCCTGATGCCTAATAGGTCCCAGGATATGAAAAAGGCAATTTTGTTGGTCCCACAATCTTGTCTGATGTCACTCCTGATATGGAATGTTACAAGGTAGCCGTCCTACATTCTCCAATCTCCCTCTTGTATTTCAGATTATGGCATATTAACCACACAGAATGTATGCATTTTTGCAGGAGGAGATCTTTGGCCCAGTTCTTATTTGCATGCAGGTTAGTTGTTAACCATTCCTCCATGTCGCATTACCAATACCTATCAAGTGATATACTAAGCTAGAATTGTCATTTTGCTGCTCTCAGGCCAACAGCTTAGACGAGGCCATTAACATTGTTAACAAGAATAAGTAAGCCCTATACCCTGTTCTTTTTTTTTCCCTCCCTCCTTCAAACTCATTTTCCTTTGAAGTGTGTTAGTGTCCTATACCAAATGTCATCCTACTTTTGCAGGTGGGGTAATGGTGCTGCTATCTTTACTACTTCTGGTGTAGCAGCAAGGAAGTTCCAAACAGAGATTGAGGCAGGCCAGGTATGAGTTTTTGCTGCATAAACTTGGTAACCTATTTCGAAGAAAAAAACTAATGGTGATAAAATCCTCACTTAAAGTCGTATGAATTACTGGATGATACTATTCATTATCAGATTCCGAGAATGTGTCGATGTTTTTCTAGTATTAGCAGTTTATGGTTTCTTAGAGCGTGTTTGGATTAGTAATGCTCAAAAGCAATTCACTAGGAATAGAGAAATTTGCTTCACTCTGTTTCGGCCTATCTGTAATTCATGTATGTATCATTTGACATACCATTGTAGGTGTTGCATAATGCCATAAAGCAACTCATCCGCTGTGTAGTGTTTGTGTGTTTCTGCTTGCTGATAAAATTGTTTTTTTTCTTGTGCTTCCTTTTGAAGATTGGGATCAATGTTCCTATTCCAGTTCCACTACCATTCTTCTCTTTTACCGGATCTAAGGCTTCTTTCGCTGGTGACCTCAATTTCTATGGTAAGGAACAAAGATATTCATTCTAGTCTTTATATGTATCCGCGACTTGCTCAGGAAATGATAATTTCATTTTATTTGGGATGTGCATTATAGGCAAGGCTGGAGTTCAGTTTTACACACAGATCAAGACTATAACACAGCAATGGAAGGATTTGCCAGGTGGCTCTGGTGTCTCTCTAGCAATGCCAACTTCTCAGAAGTAATAAAAAATGTATTGATGAATTTCAGAATACCCTTTCTAGAGTGCAATAAAACATCCTTTTTAAAAAATTGTCCCTCTCAAACTAGCCCCTTCATGTCCCCCGTGTTATTTTCCATTACCAGATATTCAATTCCTCCGGCTTAAAGTACCTGTTTCCCTCTCCTCCCCTTTTGTGTGTGTTTGTTTGATGCCCTAAGAAAGGGACATAATGAGAACACCAACTACAAGAGAACAGGGTTTAGATCCAGTAGAGAGAGAAAATGCAAACCAATTTTTGCTGTCTAAGCCTTGGTAGGCATAATTTTCTCAATATCGGTGCTGGCGGGAGCTAACAGGTACCTAAAGAAATAGTCTAAGGTGTGAGTTTCATGTAAATTACTCTTTTGACACACTCAAATTCCCCGTAAGCCACATGATTCTCTTTCAAAACTTGCCATGGAGATAAATTAGTGAGCAACGTGCGGGCTTTTGAGTCTTAGTAGGGGCTGGTTGCACGCTTCAACACATGCATAAAAGTTGATACAATAAAACTGAAATATAAAAACAGAAGGCTGAATTAAGTAGCATTAAGAAGCTTTGAGATGCTACCAAATAATACATACTAAAAGCTCGAGTTCTATGCACTGACAGTGTAGAATTTTTTACACCATTATATTTAAGTTGACCTATGACAATAGGTAACTTTTCATAGCAAACCTGCTACGATAACTAACTGGAAAATATGGTAATAACCAGCCATTGCCTGTTATATCATATAATGGTGTAAAATTCGTAAACTGTCAGTATACACATAATTGGAATCCATATCGATATGTCATCTTTTGGCATAGACCATTAACAAACAAATTTGTCTATGGATATGCCCTGATTAAAACAAAACTCAAATATCTCTAAGAAGCTCCTGTATTAGCACCAGCAAAAGCTTCTTGAAGCTTTGTCAAGTGCTTCCTCCCCTTAAGATGTGCAATCATATCAATCTCACCAGAGCACCTCAAGTTACAGAAATTACACCATAGCTTAGCCTCAGCCAGATGTCTTTTCCCACGAAGATGGGATTGTAAATTCTGCTCTGAGGAGTTTGTCACTTGACATATTACACAGGTCCACCTTGTCTGCAATTTCTGTATAAAAGAAGTCTCGGGCAGTTTTATCACTTCAACACTTGCTCGAATGGCTGGTTCGTAGACCTGTATAGCTGAGCTTGCTTTCTTCTCAATCTGAACGAGATTTTCAACCATACTTCCAACCTGCAATTTTGCAGTGGACATGTTAATCACCAAGTTGCTGATTACATGCTCGGTTTATCAACAAATGGTGATCAGAAAGCTGGAATAAGGGAGTATCAAAATTGGGAACTTCTTCAAATGGTTAAAAAAACATAACCTGGTTTGATTCCGCTGCATCACCTTTTGCTGTGCATTCCATTACCTCCATCTCTCCCAAAACCAGGCCATCCCCGTTGCACTCAGGCTGTATAGGCCATAAGATTATTACTTTGTGGATTTTCAGGATTTAAAGTATACACGCAGACACAAAAATTCATTTTTATATAGTAAAAGAATGATATATGATCTAACTAAAGCAAATTAAAAAATGTCGTAATAATTTATTTTTTTTAATGTCAATGTATGTAACATAAATCACCTTGCTTACAGTAAGTTCTGCCAGAGGTTCAGATTCATTCTCTTCAAAAGACCTGTCTGCTACAGCCAGAAACTTCTCTTTCTTGATAAATGGATCTTTCTTTAGCTCATTAAACCATTCAGTGATAGTATATAGGTTGACATGAAGCAGTTTTACTTGCAAACATGGAAGAATAATATTTTGGTAAAAGTAGAATGCCCCATTAAACTGAGGTATCACCAACCAAAAGATAGCAATTAATCTTATATATGGCCATAGAGGTACCCTGCAATGGTAGATCAGAAATATAAGTATATGGCCACTAATAATGTAAATTCTTCATATATAATTTGTAGAATGAACTTAATTCTTTTTTTGTTATATATTACTAGCTATATATATATTATTGCCACCAGTGTCTTGTATCTTCCTATTCCTAGCCTCTTGCTATTACACATTGCGTCATTATATCTAATTACCTTGTTGTTGCTATTGTCTGTTTATTGCTTAATTTTCACTTCTTTTGAGCCAATGGTCTTCCAGAAACAACCTCTATATTGTCATAAGTGTCATAAGATAGGGTTAAAGTTTGAGTACACTTTACCCTCCCAGACCCCTTATTATGAGATTTCACTGGGTTTGTTGTTGTCATGTTTTGCGGAAATACATAGAGTACGGTTTATAGAATGAATTTAATCCTGTTTTGTATTACTAGCTATATATAGAGTACACCAACTTACCATTTAATAAGTTTCTCAAAAACTTGCTCGAACAGATAAATGAAAGAAAAGATGATCCAATATGTTACTAGCTTCCTCAACTCATACTTGGAACCAGTCTCAATAGTTCGAATCGACGCATATCTGAAATAGCACCACAGAAAAGAATTTGTTGAAACGTTAATTTATTTGTGGTTATATCCAGAAGAAAAGAAAAATCAATTGTTGTAACGAAGAATTTCGGGTCTTACAGAGGATATCCTAGAGCAAGTATCGGCCTGCAAAAAATGAAAAACAGAAAAAAACGAAGTAAAGATTATGAGTATGAAATTAAAATACGTACTTGTATACTATACGCGCAAAATGTACTTAAAAAATTTCCTTCCCATTTTACTTCTTTTTTCCAACTTAATTTATAAGATTTTATATGCTAAGTTTCAATTGAAGCAAAAAGAAGAAGCATATTGGAGAAAGAAGAGTGGATTACCAAGCTAGAAAATCCATGCATTGAAGAGTTAGAGTGACAAGACTCATATTTGAGATAACTCTTTCTTTTTTTCTTTTTTCTTTATATTTCTTCAATTTTCTTTGAGTTGTTGGGAAGGTTATTGAAATTATGCGATCAGTGCGAACTTAGGCGACTTTTGATCTGAAGAGGAAAAGAAGACGAAAGGTATGAAAATAGGAGGTGCATTTGCTTCCTAATAAAGGAACTCGTGTCGACTAATTAGTGGGAATATGGAAGGCCAAGGTGGTCATTTTCGGGAATCTAATCCCTCCTATGTTCCCATTCTAAAACACTTGGCCACATGATGTATTTATATGCTAGTCCATACTATTTCATCATGGTTAAATGATAAATGGACGTGAAAATGTGTATTAATCAACTAGGAGTATAATTTTAATCATAATTATATTTATGATGAAAATTTTCACAAAGATTCGTGCTAATTAGAGCTATTAATATGGGCGAGGTCGGGCTAGCCCAACCCAACCCACGTGGGCTTTAGCAATTGACGGGCTATGTTGGGCTAGCTCACTATTTTGACGGGCCTTATAATGATTAGTCTACCCCAGCCCTATGTGGGTTGTGGCCCACCCGGACCGGCCCATTATTTTTTAAAATATAATTTAATATTTTTCTTTAAGTTTCTAACTTAAAAAAAGATAAATATTTAAAAGCTAAAAAAATCTTATTGAAAAAATTTCAGAAAACTTAATATTTAGATTGTTCCAATATATCACAATAAACACTAAAAAGGTGAAAGACAAGATTATATTTCATTCACTAAAAGTCAAAACTCAAAATAAATTATAGGGGACTTTACATAACTGTCACAGTTTAAAAGAAATATAACAAATTTTTAGCATGAAATTCAATATTATAGATATGGCAAGAAAATATTTATATTTGTAGCACATAGTTCCATTAAAATAGGAATATTAACTATTAATCCTTAAACATAAGAAATTTGAATGGAAAGTTAATAATTATTTGTAAAAAATCATGTCGTTTTTCTCTCTTTATCTATTAGCTTTCCTTCTTTTTTTTTTTTTTTTTCGTCTTCTTAGTTTTGATTTCTACCGAAGCCAATATATTTTTTAAATTTGTTCCATTCATTTTATTTTTAATTATCTTTCTTAAGTTTTTCTCTGACTTCTTTCTTCCTATCTTAACATAAAGCTCTTATTTCGATAATAATATATGTTAATATATACAATACATATATATAAGAATATACTTTGAATTAACACATATAAAATATACAAAACACATACATAAAAAATACTTTTTCAATTAAGATGACGCTTAAACATGTGAAATATACATAAAAATATATATCTTAAATTTAATTAAGATGGTATATAAATATACAAAAAACAATTTTTTTTTTATATATATATATATACACGACACTTGACACATAAAATACAGTATACATTAAAAATACCTATTAAAATAAGATAGCACTTCACAAATAAATATACAAAAATTATATACATAAATATTCATTTTGAATTAAAGTGATACCTGATATACATGAGTATAAAAGATGTATAAATCAATACATCTTGATTTGGGTGACATTGAGATATGCAGCAGCTTTTCAAAATATGGAGTGAAGAAGATGAATGTTGTAAAGGAAAAATAAAGATGGACAAAAAAAGAGTACTTCCCGTGATTAGTGAGTGAGTTAACTTATTAGATGTTGAGCTTAATTTTTATAATGTGCCATTAATAAAAAAAAGTGCTCTTTTTGGAATAAACAATAAATGGTGCTATTTTTATAAATAATAGTTAAAAAGGATCAAACAAGTAAAAAACTCTAAATTATTCAAGAGAACGTCCATGATACTTATGAGATATCCAACACATTATCTTCATCAATCACATTTGAATCCGTGTGAGAAAGTTGTCTTAACATCTTTACTTTCACTTACATCTACAATTTGTATTAAATATTAGTTAGTTAAATATTAAAAATAATTAAAATTTTAAAAGAAATTAATTTTTAAAGACTTTGATCTTTTAATATGACGAGCTTAATAAACTTTAAGCTTGGAACACTCTTCTTGATATTTTTTATGTCATATAATTTTAATTTTATATTTTATATATTTTAAATATATATTTTTATTAGGTCCACGGGTCAACCCAGTCTCAATCAAGCCTCACGGGCCATGTGCTTTTTCGGGCTGGGCTTAAAAGCCTCGTTCATAAGTGGGCTCCAATAATTCTAGCCCAACCCTGCTAAATCATAGGTTGGGCTGGGTTGGCCCAACGGTCCAAGCCTGTATTGACGGCTCTAGTGCTAATCGGGTCAAAATAGCACGGTATAGCCAGTTTTCGCACTGGTCAATCAAAAATAGCCGGCGTTTACCAAGTCAATGAAAAATAGCCACCATTTTGCTGCAACAGAGACCGATCCCATATAATATACGGGAGATTGGAGCACTGATGTTCAAAACTCCAATATATTATATTGGACATTTATACTTGCTGGAACTCCCGCATACTCCCGTATAATATGCGGGTATGCTTGAACTCCCGTATAATATGCGGGCGTATTTTCCGAATTTTGAACAGTATTTTCGTTCAAATTTATCTTTACATAAAAAGTGATTTAATTTCGATTACTTTTGAAACTGAACTATTTTTGAATGACCAATTATAAATCTGACTATTTTTAAATTTCTCCGGCTAAAAGGTGTACATATTACTAATGAAGGTAAAAACGTACTCGCGGGTGTTTTCACCCGATTTAATTTAGTTAATCATAAGACAAACTAAGACTATTAGAAGTCATACTTTTTTAAATATATGTTCTTAATGTTCATGACTAGTAACCGTGTAAGTCTCTTTCTCTCTCTCTCTCTCTCCAAGGCGCACGATACAGTGCTTCTAGCGTGCGCTTCCTGCTGGAAATAGCCAGGGGAAAGTAGCGGAAGGCAGTAAACAAAATTCAACTATCAGATTGGAAAACTAAGAAGAACAATCGAAGGCCTACATCAGACGGAATTGATGAATTTTAGCCCGTGGAAACTAGGGTTCCTAATATGAAAATTTTGAGCCCAGATGCGATGAGAACACCACCAATTAGCACCAATCTAATAAGGCAACATAATCTTTTTCTATATTTGATTCACTGTAATCTTTTTAATTAATCTGTAATTTTTTTTTTTTGATTACAATCCTTATTTTCTTATGTATATCTTTGATTGGAGATCCTTCAAGATTCTTCTTTCCTTTTGTACCTGAGCTACCTTGCTCCTCCATCTTGTATTTAAAGAATCTCAATGTAATAGATGGAGCAATTCTCTGTAAACTTACTCTTGAATCTCCTTATGGTATCAAGAGCCTTTACGCTATAACGAGTCCTGATCCTTTCCTCTGCTGGTGTTATTGAACTTTCCTTCACTACCATGTCAATTAAAGTCCAGTAACCACCCCAATTGTGCCAACTTCATCTACTGATTCCAGTTCATCTATTCTTCCTTCTCATGGTGCTATTAATCCAATCGCTCAGGCTAGCCAGTTTGTCACAATCAACCCAACCTCTCAACTTCCAATAAAGTTGATTGGTAGCAGCAATTTCCTAACATGGAAAACACAACATGAGATGGTTTTTCTTGGATATGATCTTGTTTCATACATTGATGGAACACTTTCATGCTCGCCAGCCATAGAACCAAATTACAAAAATTAGCTCCGACAAGATAGCCTTATCCGACATGCCATCATGACGTCAGTTGATGCCACTATTGCGCCCCTTGTTGCCACAACGCCCAATGCCTATGTTGCTTGGAAAAACTATCTCAACAGTACGCAAACAAGAGTCTATGGTCTCCAAGACTCTCTCAATCGCCTTGTTAAAGGTATCAAGCCCGTAGCTCAATATCTCAATGAGATACGTGCCCTTGCCGATGAAATTGCCATTGTTGGATCCCCTATTGATAGTGATGCCCTAGTGATCAAGGTTCTTAGTGACCGTCCTGAATACAATGAGATGAGTGCTGCTATTCGTGCCAGAGATTTACCCATCACTCTTGAAGAGCTTTTTGACAAGCTAAGCAGTCATGAAGTTCCTTCATCATCGACAAGAATCTGCTGCCATCACAGCCCAATATACCCAAAGATCCAACCAGCAAAATTGCCATTCACAATGATAGAACAACTATAATAGTGGTAGTAACAACTACAATGGCAGTAACAACCGAAGGAACTACCAACAATCTCCCAATGAAAACAACAATTGGCCTAGGAATCAATCAACTGGCTAGTCCAATCGCTAGCAAAATTGGCGCTCATCCACTTCCAACAGCAACAAGCCTCGAGTTCAATGCCAGTTATATGAGAAATTTGGACATATTGCCAAGGTTTGTTGGTCACTCTCTCATAATGCAAATGATCCCCACGCCAAATTTTCAGTTAAGGGATCAACAGGAAATTCTAATTGGGTCATGGATAATGGGGTGCCACACCATATTACTTCTGACACACAGAACCTGCAGGCTTATTCAGACTACACTAGTACCGAGGATGTCATCGTTAGTGATGGTAATGGTATCAAAATTACCCATACAGGACATACTACTCTTCCCTCTACTTCTCGAAACTTTGTTTTGAAAAATGTTTTATGTGCTCCTTCCATTAATCGCAATTTAATATCTGTTCCTCAATTTTTCTAGCAAAATAAAACATCTGTTGAGTTCTTTCCTACTTTCTTTGTTGTGAAGGATTTGACCACGGGAGCACCTTTGGCTCAAGGCCCGAATAGAGCTCGGACTTACAAATATACTAGATCTTCGCCACCACCAGCAGCCTAATTGCTTCTTCTGCCAACAATTCCTCGTTCACCCTTTGGCATCGCCGTCTTTGTCACCCCCATTTAAAAGTTTTAAAGTCAATTGTCTCCCAGTTTAATTTGCCCGTTTTCAATTCTTATCAAGATCATTCTAATTCTTGTCTTTGCAATAAAAGTCATCGTTTACCATTTAAACAATCGAATTTGAAAAGTTCAAGACCACTAGAACTACTATTTACTGATGTATGGAGTCCTTCCCCAGCCACATCCTCTCATGGATTTCGCTTCTATGTTAACTTTGTGGATCATTTCACCAAATACATATGGTTTTTCCTTTTAAAAAGGAACAACTTCAGATTTCTTGTTGAAAAATATTTTAGTATTCCAATTCTTATTGTTTATTCTGATGGTGGTGGAGAATATGAGGGTCTCACAAAAACACTTTCATATATGGGAATTCAACACCTTTTCTCACCCCCCTACACTCCTCAAAGAGTTAGTAGTGCTGAACGACGCCATCGTCATATTATGGAAACAACTTTGACTCGTTTACATCAAGCCTCCACACCACTTGCATACTAGCCTTACGCGTGCTCAACAGCTGTCTATCTTATAAACATAATGACCATGCCGATACTACAAGGCAAATCTCTATATGAATATCTGTTTCATATCCCTCCAAATTATAAATCATTTCGCATATTTGGTTGCTTGTCTATCCTTGGCTACATCCCTATACTAACCATAAACTTGATCCAAAATCCAAACCATGTGTCTTTTTTGGCTATTCCACCAATATCATTGCTACAAATGTTTTGATCCTTCTACCTCTAAGCTTTTCCATTCTTGCCATGTCGTTTTCTTAGAAAATACCTTCCCTTTTGTGACCATGTTCTCCTCTTTACCAAGGCTAACTGAATCTAATCTCCATATCTGGCTTGATGTTGTACCCACTGATCACTCACCCCTATCTCTCATGATCAAAATAATACTACGATCACTTCACATGACCTTTCTCTACCCCATGTCAGCTCCTCTGTTGCGGCCATCAGACACCATCACTTCACCACCTGCTACTTCTAGTTTGTCTTCAACCACCAGTTTTCTCATGAGTCTCCAGTCCAATCACAGTCCACCTTTATTCCTGCTTTGAGTGAAGATACATCCATCTCTCATTGCAGCAGGTAAGTAGCCCTACTTCTGAACCTGCTCGTATTGTTACTCGTTCTCATTATAACATATTTAAACCAAAGAAGCCTCTTGATTACTCGGCTTTAGTTGTATCCACAGGTTCCATGGTCACTCCCCACCCATATAAGCAGGCAGCCAAATCTAAAGAATGGTGAGATGCAACGCAGGAAGAGGTTGATGCGCTTGTGAGGAACGGAACTTGGAGTCTAGTACCTCCCTCCTCCATAGAAAATGTTATTGGGTGCAAGTGGGTATTTCGGGTCAAACAAAAAGCAGATGGCAACATTGATCATTTAAAGGCTCTATTAGTTGCAAAAGGTTTCCACCAGCGCCCTGGAATTGACTTCAACTCCACATTCAGTCCCGTAGTCAAGCCTACTACCATTCGCCTCATTCTCACATTTGCCACTTATTTCAAGTGGCCTCTCTATCAGCTTGATGTCAATAATGCCTTCTTGCAAGGCACTTTAGAAGAGGAGGTTTACATGGAATAACCCCCTGGTTTCGTGAACCATCAATAACCCTCTCATATTTACAGACTTCGCAAGGCAATCTATGGTCTTCGTCAAGCACCTCGAGCTTGGCATATTGAGTTTAAGAATTTCATATGTTCTATTGGGTTTGTTTGTTCCAAATCAGATACCTCCCTGTTTACAATGCGTGGTCCAGGTTTTGTTCTTTTCCTACTCTTATACATAGATGATATTATTTTAACTAGTTCATCCAGCACCAAGATACTTCAAGTCAACAAAGTATTATAATACAATACTTCATGTGGATGACAGACTAAATGGCACGGAGATTCAAGAACAGGAAACTAGAGATTTTACTGATTTTTATTTGAAACATGATTGATTGAACTGAAGATGGTGGGAAGAAAATTCACATGGACCAACAATAAAATATACAATAGAATTGATAGAGCAGTGATAAAAGGGGATTGAATGATAATACTACCTCATCTAGAAGTGACAGCACTTAATCCTGGGTTCTCAGACCACTCTCCCTTATGTATTACCTTTGATAATCATCCAATAAGAAAGAGCTACACCTTTTAAATTTTTGAACCATTTAACTGAACATTAAGAATTTCTGTATAAGGTAGCAAAACATTGGAGGAAACCAGTGAGCGGGGTTTTTTTGAAAAGCATATGACAAAAGCTAAAGAATGTGAAGACTGAAATGAAACTTCTTAACAAGGAAGAGTATAATGCAGTAGATATGAGGATCAGTACAATAAAAAATAACTTACAAGAGGCTCAAGAACAAATGAGACTTCCTTGGCATGACCCTACTTTGTTTGATAGTGAAAAATCGCTAAAGATGGATTTAGAGTAATGGGTGAAAATTGACGATATGATTTCTCAATAGAAGTCAACAGTGAAATGGTTAAAGATTGGGGACTCTAATAGTGCCTATTTTTTTTACTTGTAGGAAAAACAGAAGTGCTGTTAATCAGCTCAAAACATTAGTAACAGTAGATGGAGTAATGTTACAAGCAGAAGATGATATCAAGGATGAGGTCCTAAAATTTTACAAACACCTTCTTGGCATAGCAGCACCCCAATTGCCTGCGCAGTAAAACTCTCAGTTTTTTCAAATGATCCTAAACTGAATAGAAGCCAACAACTCTAACTAATTAATCATATCACAAGAGAGGAATTTTGCATGGATGTTAAGGACATTAATGATATGAAAGCACCAAGAGTAGATGGTTTCAATGCATACTTTTTCCAAAAAACTGGGCCTGTGATTGGTAATGAGGTAGTAGACGCTATACTTAATTTTTTTGAGACTGGAGTAATGTACAAACCAGTTAATTGTACTTCTGTAAACCAGTTGGTTGCATTAGTACAAATCAGTTAATTGCATTAATACCAAAAGTCAAAAACCCTTCTTCAGTAAAGCAATATAATCTTATTGTTCGGTGATATATAAGATTGTGTCAAAAATTCTTACAAAGAAAATGCAAGAGGTGATGGATATTTTGGTGGACACAAGTCAGTCAGCTTTTGTTCCTTGGAGACTAATCATTGATAGCATAATCCTTAGCCATGAATTGGTGAAAGGATATGGTAGGAAGGGTATATCTCCAAGATGTATGTTGAAAGTGGACATGCAAAAAACATATGACTCTGTAGAGTAGATATTCATAGAACAAGTTTTGGTTGGGCTGAACTTTCCTACTTATTTCATTCAGTGGATTATGGAATGCTTGAAAATTATATCCTACTCTATTCTTATCAATGGGAAACCAACAGAGACTTTTACTGCAAAGAAAAGGGTTAAGGCAGGGGGATAGGATCCCACTTTCTATTTGTTCTAGTGATGAAATATTTCAGTAGAGTGATAAAGAGTCTCGGGAATGAGCCTAACTTTAACTATCATCCAAGATGAGAGAAGATGAGTGTTATACAACTGGGATTTGCTGATGACTTACTACTATTTTGCAGGGGTGATATAAAGTCTGTTCAAATGCTGTTTGATTATTTTCGGGAGTTATCAATTACTTTTGGATTGAGTGTTAATAGAGACAAAAGCTCCTTTATTTTGGAGGAGTAGATGCAACAGTTCAATAGGAAATCATGGAGTTAATTGGGTTTAATAAAGGAGAGTTACCAATAAGATATCTTGGTGTTTCCCTAAGCACCAAGAGACTATAAGTGCTTCAATGTCAACCTTGGACAGCGAAATTCCTCTCTTATGCAGGAAGAGTCCAACTGATAAAGGATGTTCTTTTTTCGGTCTAAGTGTTTTGGTCACAGATATTTGTATTACCTGCAAAGGTAGTTAAGATAATTGAGGCAACATATAGGAAATTCTTATGGACCGGAGGAGTTGAACCGTCAAAGAGGGATTTTCTTGCATGGGATAAAGTCTGTTATACTCAAGAGATCTTAATATCCTTGATATTTACAACTGGAACAAAGCTACCATATGCAAACTATTATGTAATTTGTGTAGAAAGAAAGATAGCCTATAGGTCAAGTGGGTACATAACTATTATATAAAGGAAAGGCAAGTACGGGAGGTTACACAAAAACAAGATCCTGGATAGTATAAAAAATCTTAAAAGTCAGCAGCTATGTTGAACTAGTAGGAATAAATGCTAATGAGAATCAATCACTATCAAACTTCTTTATTAGGAAGTTGCATACTAAAATGAGAGGTGCTTTTTTTTCACGACCCGAATTTGCTAATGTCAGGACCGTAACGGGGCCTAACATTGAACCCGCTAGGCAAGCTAACATTACTTATTGTTTTACCTTTTTTTCCTTTATCCTCTAACAATTTACCAGTTGATATAAGATAATCAACAAAAACAAAATGCGAAAGAACAGAATTTAACAATTTAACTTAATACAAATACGAATCCGAAGTAAAACTCCACCCAGAATTGGTGTCACAATTTCACGGACTGTCTACGGATACTACAAATAGTGGTCTGAATAAAGAAACACAAATCTGTCTCAGAAATAGACAAAACAGTAAAAGAACAGGATAGAAGGGGACGCCAAGGCCTGCGGACGCCTGCAGAAATACCTGGGGTCTCCACTGGACTGAAGGCAACAACCTCGAATTGCGTTTCTAGGGTCAAGTACCGGGATCTGCATAAAAGTACAGAGTGTAGCATCAGTGCAACCGACCCCATGTACTAGTAAGTGCCAAGCCTAACCTTGGCGAAGTAGTGACGAGGCTAGGACACGACCAACATCATAAATATGTGCATTTAAGCAATATCTAACAAAATAACAATAATAGAAGCTAACAGAAATTTATGGGAAGGGGGCAACATGCTATGAGGAATACTAGAATAAGGAAACATAGAAATAACATAAACAAAACAATTAAGGCACTTGAACCGATAACACCATATAATCACAGTAACAGAAAAACAAATGCACGACATCACCCTTCGTGCTTTTACTCTCAATCCTCATCATGCAATAAATAATAAAAATGTGCACGACATCAACCTTCGTACTTTATCACTCTTCCTCACCATGTGAATAATAGGAATCTGCAAGGCATCACCATTCGTGCATTATCTCACTTCCTCACCATATGCATCAATATAAATGTAAATGTGCACGATATCACCCTTCGTGCTTTATCACTCTTTCCTCACCATATGCATAAGTATGAAAGTGCACGGTATCACCCTTCACGCTTTATCACTTTTTTCTCACCCAAACAGTAGAAACAATAACATCCCGGCAAGAGAATCAACAATATAAACATATACATCCCGGCAAGGGAATCAACTATAACCAATCTCGTTCCAACAATTAATTTCACAAGATAAATCTCAACTTGAGTTAATACTCAACAATGCTCAAATAACAAAAAATATCATAAGTCTTGTACAACATGGATAATTATCAATTTAATCATGGATAGTACATAATAAGAATCACAAAAGTCATAGTTTAAAACTCACAGGCATGCTTGACACCAACATATAGATACTCGTCACCACACCTATACATCATACACAATACTAACACGTAACAATTAAGACACAACACCTATTCCCTCAAGCTAAGGTTAGGCCAAACACTTCCTCGATTCTACGGCCACATCAAGCCTCAAATATTGCTTTCCTTCTAGATTTCACCTCCAATTCACTTGTTTCTAGTCATAATTAGCTTAATAACATCAATAAATGCTAAAGAAGTCAAACCCAATGCTTAATTATAGTT
The DNA here is from genome assembly GCA_026770625.1 of Nicotiana glauca. Lineage (NCBI taxonomy): Eukaryota > Viridiplantae > Streptophyta > Magnoliopsida > Solanales > Solanaceae > Nicotiana > Nicotiana glauca. Next base: position 96,360 of record MU769982.1, on the reverse strand, counting down.
TCCCCAAAAAGTCAAAAATCGACCCCGGGTCCGCTTGGTCAAAATCCGAAGTTCGGACCAAAACCCGATTATCCATTGACCCCCGAGCCCGAATATGCAATTGGTTTTGGAATCTGACCTCAATTTGAGGTCTAAATAACAAAATTTTGAAATTCCCAAATTTCACCCAAAAACACACAATTTCCCATGAAAATCCTAGATTTTGCGATGAAATCTTGTAACAAAATGAAGTTGATTGAAAGAAATGAGTTAAAAGTTGTTTACCTATAATTTGGGGAAGAACTTTTCTTTGGAAAATCGCCTATGGGAGCTTATGGTTTGAAAATTTAAAAGAATGAGTTGAAATACCGTCTAAGTTATAATTTACAAAGTTGCAGATATCGCATTTCCGATAATAGGTTCACAAATGCGAACTCGCAAATGCGACCAAAGCATCGCAAATGCGAAGCTTGGCCAGGGCTGCTAACTTCGCAAATGTGAACTATTATTCGCAAATGCGGTGACTGCTGGAGTCGCAATTGCGATACTGAACTTTGAAAATGCGAAGGTTCCCCTCTCTGCCCTCTGATCGCAATTGCAATGCATCTTCGCAAATGCGATGCTCGCATTTGTGAGCCAGATTTTGCAAAGGCGAAGTCTGCAGATCTGCAACACAACAGCTATTTCTCTTAAGTCTCAAAACACTTCGCGGCCTATCCAAAACTCACCCGAGCCCTCGGGGCTCTAAACCAAACATGCACACAAGCCTAAAAATATCATACGGACTTGCTCGTGCGATAAAATCGCTCAAATAACATCTTAAACAATGAATTTAGCACCAAAATCAATGAACAAGAACTCTTAAAGTTACCATTTTCACAACCGAGGGTCCGAATCACGTCATATGAATTCTGTTTCTTACCAAATTTTACAAACATAACTTATATACTATGTTATACTTGTACCGGGCTCCGAAATCAAAATACAGGCCCGATAACATCGTATTCAATCATTCTTCAATTTCTAAACTCATTATATTTTACAGTTAAACAATTTTGTTCAAAAATTTATTTCTTGGGCTAGGAACGTCAGAATTCTATTCCAGACATACGTCCAAGTCCCATATTTTTCTACGGACTCTCCGGGATCATCAAACTATGGGGCCGAGTCCGTTTACCCATAATATTGACCGAAGTCAACTAAATTAAATTTTTAAAGGCAAAATTTAGCATTTTCTCAAATTTTCACATATTCATTTCTTTCTTCCCCGTCGACCATGATGACTTTTCGGATATATGCTCGGACTGTGCATGCAAATAGAGGTGAGAGAAAATGAGGGTTTTAAGGCCTTGGAACACAGATTTGACTTCTAAAACAAGAGATGACCTTTTGGATCATCATATTATCCACCTCTAATACAACAGTTCGTCCTCAAACGAACATAGAAAAGTACCTGAGTCGGCAAAAAGATAGGGATATCGACTATGCATATCGGACTCGGACTCCCAGGTAGCTGCCTCGACAGGCTGACCTCTCTACGGAACACGAATCGAAGGGTAACTCTTCGATCTCAACTAACGAACTTGCCGGTCTAGAATTGCTACCGGCTCCTCCTGATAGGTCAAGTCCTTGTCCAACTGGAGAGTGCTGAAGTCTAACACGTGGGATGGATCACCGTGATACTTCCGAAGCATGGACACATGAGACACTGGATGCATAGCTGATAAAGCCGGCGGCAATGCAAGTCTGTAATCCACCTCTCCCACTTGATCAAGGATCTCAAAAGGTCCTATGAATCTAGGTCTTAGCTTGCCTTTCTTCCCAAATCTCATCACGCCCTTCATGGGCGATGCCCGAAGCAACACTCGCTCTCCAACTATGAATGCCACATCACGATCTTTACGGTCGGCATAACTCTTTTGCGTGAACTGAGCTGTATGAAGCCTATCCTGAATGATCTTAACCTTCTCCAAGGCATCCTAAACTAAATTTGTACCCAACAATTGATCCTATCCCGGCTCAAACCACCCAACCGGCGACCAACATCGCCTACCATATGATGCTCGGCTAGTAACTGTTATTGTAGGCAAACTCCGCTAATGGCAAGAACTATCCCACGAACCTCCAAAGTCAATAACACATGCTCAAAGCATATCCTCCAAAATCAAAATAGTATGCTCGTATTGTCCGTCCGTCTAGAGATGAAAGGTTGTGCTCAACTCGACCCATATACCCAATTCATGCTGAACTGACCTCCAAAAATGTGAGGTAAACTGTGTACCTCGGTCAGAAATAATAGACAAGATCACACCATGAGGATGAACAATCTCCTGAATATAGATCTCAGCTAACCTCTCTGAAGAATAAAAGACTGCCACATGAATGAAATGCGCTTACTTGGTCAGCCTATCAACAATAATCCATATCGCATTGAACTTTCTTTGAGTCCGTGGGAGCCCAACAACGAAATCCATAGTGATACGCTCCCACTTCCACTTAGGAATTTCAATCTTCTGAAGCAAACCACCAGGTCGCTGATGCTCATACTTTACCTGTTGACAATTCAAACACCGAGCTATATACGCAACAATATCCTTCTTCATCCTTCTATACCAATAATGCTGCCACAAGTCCTGATACATCTTACTGGTGCCCGGATGAATAAAATACCGAGAACTATGGGCCTCCTCTAGAATCAACTCACGAAGTCCATCCACATTAGGCACACAAACTCGACCCTGCATCCTCAAAACTCTGTCATCTCCAATTGTAACCTGCTTGGCACCTCTGTGCCACATTGTGTCTCTAAGGACAAGCAAATGAGGGTCATCATACTGCCGATCTCTGGTACGCTCGAATAATGAAAAACGAGTGGCTGTGCAAGCTAGAACATGGCTGGGCTTAGAAACATCCAACCTCACGAACTGATTGACTAACACATGAGCATCCAAAGCAAGCGGTCTTTCACCGACTGGAATATACACAAGGCTGCCCATACTGGTTAACTTCCTGCTCAAAGCATCGGCCATCACATTGGCCTTCCCAAGATGATACAAGACGGTGATATCATAGTCTTTAAACAGCTCCAACCACCTTCTCTGCCTCAAATTGAGCTCCTTTTACTTGAACAAATACTACAAACTCTTGTGATATGTGAACACTTCACATGACACGCCATATAAATAATGCCTCCAAATCTTCAGCGCGTGAACAATGGCTGCTAGGTCTGAATCATGAATTAGATAATTCTTCTCGTGAATCTTCAGTTGTCGCGAAGCGTATGCAATAACCTTGCCATTCTGCATACCAATACGAGATGCGTCACAATAAACGGTATATAGCCCTGAACCTATGAACAAAACTAACATCGGTATCGTACTTAAAGTTGTCTTGAGCTTCTAAAAGCTCGCCTCACACTCGTCCGACCACTTGAAATGGGTACCCTTCTGGTCAACCTGGTCATCGAGGCTACTATAGATGAAACCCCCCCCACAAACCAACGGTAATAACCCACCAAGCCCAAGAAAATTCGGATCTCTGTAGCTGATGTGGGTCTAGGCTAGTCCTTGACTGCCTCGATCTTCTTAGGATCGACCTGCTGATACGACATGACCTAGGAATGCTACCGAACTCAACCAAAACTCATATTTCAAAAACTTAGCATACAACTGACTATCTCTCAGAGTCTGAAGAACGATTCGAAGATGCTGCTCATGCTCCTCTCGGCTGCGGGAGTAGATAAAAATATATCAATGAAGATAATCACGAAGGAATCCAAATAAGGCATCAAATCCATGAATGCTGTTGGGGCATTTGTCAACCCAAATGACATCATGAAGAACTCATAATGCCCGTACCGTGTGCGAAAAGCTATCTTAGGGATGTCAGATGCCCTAATCCTCAACTGATGGTAGCCAGACCTCAAATCAATCTTCGAAAATACCTTGGCACCTTGAAGTTGATCAAACAAATCAGTAATCCTCGGCAATGGATACTTATTCTTGATGTTGACCTTGTTCAACTGCCGGTAATCTATGGACATCCTCATTGATCCATCCTTCTTCTTAAAAAGTTGATCATAAGGCGGGACCATATGATATGGCAGAATAGAAATGGCCTAAGTAGCCGGAGCCAACTCAATGCAAAAGTCAATATCTCTGTCGGGTGGCATACCCGACAGGTTTGCAGGAAATACCTCTAGAAACTTACGAACAATGGGCACAAAATCAATAGAAATAACATCAGCACTAGAATCACGAACATACGCCAAATAGGCCAAACATCCCTTATCAACCATACGCCAAGCCTTCATATATGAGATAACCTTGCTGGTAGAATGACCATGATTCCCTCTACACTTTGAATGAGGAAATCCCGACAACGCTAAGGTTATGAAAGTCCAATATAGCATGATAAGTAGATAACTAATCCATCCCCAAAATGACATCGAAATCCACCATATCGAGAAGTAGGAGATCTACGCTTGTCTCAAGACCCCCAATAACAACCACACACGAATGATAGATACAATCTACCACAATAGAATCACCCATCGGTGTAGACACATGTACATGAGCACTCAAAGAATCACGAAGAACAACCAAATATTAAGAAAAATAAGATGACACATAGGAGTATGTAGACCCTGGATCAAACAGAACTGAAGCATCTCTACTACAAACCAGAACAGTACCTGTGATAATTGTATCAGAGGACTCAGCCTCAGGCCTGGCTGGGAAAGCATAACATCGGGGCTAGGCCCCATAACTCTAAACTACATCCCTGGGACGACCTACTACTGGCTGACCTCCACCTCTAGCGGCCTGACCTTTACCTGCCTAACCTCTACCTCGAAAGACCCCTACCTCTAGCTGGCTGAGCGGGTGGTGGAACACCTAGTGCTGGAACCATGTCACGAGAACCTTGGTGCTGAGAACTACTTGAGGCTCGAGGGCAAAATATAGCAATGTACCTCGTGTCACCACAAGTATAACAAGACTTCGGCTGATGAGACTGCTAACCCTAAAACTGACCCTGACGGCCTGAGTAACCACCCAAAAAACTCTGGAGCAGAGGTGCACTGATTGGAGCTGGTGGTGCACTGTAGGGCAACTGATCAGAATACTGCATATGAGAACCACGGCCACCTGGAGCACCGTGAGAAGCCTGAAGTGCTGAATGAAATGGCCTAGGAGGATGGCCTCTACCAAAAGAATACCTACCCCTAGACGATGCACCACTGAATCTGCCAGAATGACGAGGTCTCTTGTCAGACCCCTGACCGCTCCCCTGAGCCAGAACCATCTCAACCCGCCTGGCCATATTAGCCGCATCCTGGAAAGAAATCTCGCTACATGTCTACTTAACCATATGCAATCTAATAGGCTGAGTGAGTCCCTAAAAAAAACTCCTCACCCCTCTCTCTCTCTCTCGGTGGGGAGTATAAGAAGAGCATGATGAGCCAAGTCAATAAACCTCGTCTCGTACAGGGTGACAGTCATAGAACCCTGTTGAAGATACCCGAACTGCTTGCGGTACTCCTCTCTCTGAGTGACGAGAATGGACTTCTCAAGGAATAGCTGCGAGAACTGGTCCTATGTGAGAGCTGGTAATCCAGCTGGTCTGGCCAAATAATAATCTCTCCACCATTTCTTGGTGGAACCTGACAGACAAGAAGCAGCAAAGTCGACCCTATTGGTCTCCACTATCCCCATGTTCTGAAGAATCTCATGACAGTTGTCCAAATAATCCTGGGGATCCTCTGAAGATGTACCACCATAGGTAGCAGTGAAGAGCTTGGTGAATTTGTCCAATCTCCATAAAGCATTTGAAGACATAGCTGACCCATCACTGGTCTGAACTGCAACACCCGGTGGGACTACCCCGATTGGCTGAGCTGCTGGAGTCTGAAACTGCGAGTAGCGTGAGTCTGTGCTTCTCCCCCAGCCTGAGAGATGGCGGGTGCTACAAGAAGTATGCTTGCCTAAGTGACACACTCCATGAGGACCACTAGACGAACCAGAGCATCCTAGAGTACTAGGGTAGCGATGAACCCCTCTGAGACCAGAGTTGGGCCTGCTGGAACTGTCTGGACTGAAACCTTATCATCAAACTCTACCTGTGGCTCTGACGCTGGTGCTGCTGCTCTGGGCTGAGCTCTGCCCCTACCTCGGCCCCTAGCACAACTCGGCCTCATCCTCAACCCATCGTAGGAGCTTCTGCTAGGGGCTCGGGCTGCTGATCAACTAATGAAGCGGTACATGTTCTCTCCATCTATGAAAGAACAGCGTAGAAATTCGATTAGCATTGAGAAATCAACGCACGACAGAGATGAATAGAAGTGAAAATGTTCCTAACTCTGTAGTCTATGAGGGATAAGCACATATGTCTCTGTACAGATCCCTCAGGCTCTACTAAGCTTGTTCGTGAACTGTGAGACCTAAGCAACCTAGATCTATGATACCAACTTGTCACGACCCAAATTTTCCACCTCGGGACTGTGATGGCGCCTAATATTGAACCCGCTAGGCAAGCCAATGTTACTAATTGTTTTACCTTTTTTCCTTTATCCTTTAATAATTTACTAGTTGATATAAGATAATCAGCGGAAACAAAATGTGAAAGAACAAAATATAACAATTTAACTTAATACAAATACGAATCCGAAGTAAAACTCCACCTAGAACTGGTGTTACAATTTCACGGACAGTCTACGAATACTACAAATAGTGGTCTAAACAAAGAAATACAAATCTGTCTCACAAATAGATAAAACAGAAAAAGAAGCAGGATAGAAGGGAACGCCAAGGCCTGCAGACGCCTGCTGTACTACCTCGGGTCTCCACTAGAATGAAGGCAGCAACGTCAAACTATGGTCCGTAGGGTCAAGTATCGGGATTTGCACAAAAGTACAGAGTATAGCATTAGTGCAACCGACCCCATGTACTAGTAAGTGTCGAACCTAACCTCGGCGAAGTAGTAACGAGGCTAGGACACGACCAACATCATAAACCTGTGCAGTTAAGCAATATCTAAAAGAATAACAATAATAGAAGCTAATTGAAATTACGGGAAGGGGGCAACATGCTATGGGGAATACCAGAATAAGGAAACACAGAAATAACAGAAACAAAATAATTCAGGCACTTGAACCGATAACACCAAATAATCACAGTAACAGAAAACAAATGCACGACATCACCCTTCATGCTTTTACTATCAATCCTCATCATGCAATAAATAATAAAAATGTGCACGACATCAACCTTCGTATTTTATCACTCTTCCTCACCATGTGAATAATAGGAATGTACAACGCATCACCATTCGTGCTTTATCTCTCTTCCTCACCATATGCATCAATATAAATGTAAATGTGCACGATATCACTCTTCGTGCTTTATCACTCTTTCCTCACCATATGCATAAGTATGAATGTGCACAGCATCCCCCTTCGTGCTTTATCACTCTTTCCTCACCCAAACAGTAGAAACAGTAACATCCCGGCAAAAACATATACATTCCGGCAAGGGAATCAACTATAACCAATCTCATTCCGACAGTTAATTTCACAAAATGAATCTCAACTTGAGCTAATACTCAACAATGGTCAAATACCAAAAAATATCATAAGTCTTGTACAACATGGATAATCATCAATTTAAGCATGGATAGTACATAATAAGAATCACAACGGTCACAGTTTAAGACTCACGGGCATGCTCGACACCAACGTATAGATACTCCCACTAATACGTAGCAATTAAGACACAACACCTATTTCCTCAAGCTAAGGTTAGGCCAAACACTTCCTCGATTCCACGGCCACAAATCAAGCCTCAAATATTATTTTCCCTCTAGATTTCACCTCCAATTCACTTGTATCTAGTCATAATTAGCTTAATAACATCAATAAATGCTAAAGAACTTAAACCTAATGCTTAATTATAGTTTTTCCAACATTTTCCTCAAAAAATCAAAAATTGACCTCGGGCCCGCTTGGTCAAAATTCGAAGTTCGGACCAAACCCGATTATTGATTCACCCCTAGCCTGAATATGCAATTGGTTTTGGAATCCGACCTCAATTTGAGGTCTAAATCCCTAAATTTTGAAATTCCCAAATTTCACTCAAAAATACCCAATTTCCCATGAAAATCCCTTGATTTTGTGATGAAATCTTGTAAAAAGATGAAGTAGATTGAAAGAAATGAGTTAAAACTTATTTATTTGGGGAGGAACATTTCTTTGAAAAATCGCCTGTGGGAGCTTAGGGTTTGAAAATTTAAAAGAATGAGTTGAAATCTCATCTAAGTTATAATTTACACAGTCGTAGATATCGTATTTACGATAACAGGTTCGCAAATATGACAAATGCATCACAAATACGAAGCTTGGCCTGGGCTGCTGACTTCGCAAATGCGAACTATTGTTCGCAAATGCGGTGACTGCTGGAGTCGCAATTGTGACATTGAATTTCGCAAATGCAAAGGTCCCCATCCTTGCCCTCTGATCGCAATTGCGATGCTCGCATTTTCGAGCTAGACTTCACAAATACGAAGTCTGCAGATCTGCAATACAACATCTGTTTCCCTTAAAGTTTCAAAATACTCCGCAGCCTATCCAAAACTCACAAGAGCCCTCAGTGCTCTAAATCAAATATGCACACAAGTTTAAAATATCATACAGACTTGCTCGTGCAATCAAATCGCTGAAATAACATCTTCAACAACGAATTTAGCACCAAAATCAATGAAAATATCAAGAACTCTTAAAGTTACTATTTTCACAACCGAGGGTCCGAATCATGTCATATGAATTTTGTTTCTTACCAAATTTTATAGACATAACTTATATACCATATTAAACTTGCACGGGGCTCTAGAACCAAAATACGGGCCCGATACCATAGATTTCAATCATTCTTCAATTTCTAAACTCTTTATATTTGTCAATTAAATAATTTTCTTCAAAAATTTATTTCTCGGGGTAGGGACCTCGAAATTCAATTTCGGGCATACGTCCAAGTCCCATATTTTTTTATGGTCCCTCCAATACCGTCAAATCACGGGTCCGGGTTCATTTACCTAAAATATTAACCAAAGTCAACTAAATTTAATTGTTAAAGGTAAAATTTAATATTTTTCTCAAATTTTCATATAAGGGTTTTTCGGATATACTCTCGGACTGTGCACGCAAATCGAGATGAGACAAAAGGAGGTTTTTAAAGCCTCAGAATACAGATTTAACTTCTAAAATAAGAGATGATCTTTTGGGTCATCACATTTTTACTAAGGTTTCATGGAGAAAATTAGTGTATAATAACTTTGGAACTACCAAATGGATATTCATATTAAAACTTGTGGCACATAAAAAGTTGCTTACTAGAGATAGATTAATAAAATGGGGATTGGAGGTTCCATTGCCTTGTCAACTCTGTAATATTGGGAACGAAAGTATTTCACACTTGTTCTTTCAATGTGATATGTCTTCCTATATGTGAAAAAAGGTCCTAGCTTGGCAAGGGATAACTAGAATGGTAATGGATTGGCAAAAGGTAAAATTGCTTCTTACCCTTATTTTTATGTAAAGGATCTAGTAGGTTGGGTAGCTTTTGCTATCTTTTTTTCCATTTGGATTTTTTATGCTCCTAATATTTTGGGGCATCCCGACAATTATATACCTACTAATCCGATGTCGGTCGTAGTTTGGCGACCTATCTTCAGTAGGGGGCCTTTAGTCTTTTAATTAAAGTAAGGGTCGCGAGAGAGCAGAGCGTACCGCCCTGCCATAGTCACGAGTCTGTTTATAGTCGCGACTGTTGTCATAGTCAACAAGGTTGAAACTTCCAAGAAAAACTTTGAATTATACCTAGACTTATGGTGGAGCTTTTATTTCATCCAAATTCTCGGCTGGCCATTTCAAAATCGTCTATACATTTAGAGAAAATAACAAAGTGGCAGACTCTTTAGCAAACTTCGGCTGCGATTCTCAGTTTGACTATAGGTTTTCCCCTACAGTTGATCTTCCTCAACAAATTCAGGTTTTTTCTTTAAAAAAAGTGGGCTTATTGAATATCATATTGGTTTGGCTTTGTTCACTTTTATTTTATTAGCAGTAATATTTTTAGCTGTCTTGTAGCTCTTTGTGAGTAGGTCTATGTACTTTTTTTTATGGGTAAGGTTTTGAAATTTATTTTTAGGATGAAATTATCTATTTAATGCAAGACATTTTTCTTTTATGAAAAGTAAAAAAGAAAGTACAATAATATAAATTAAAATCAATCTACTTGATGTTACCGTTTTGGAACACAATAGAGAATATATATTATAGCAAGACAATAAGTATTTATTATATTATTGATTAAGATTATGTGTAAAATACATAAGTAGTTAGCTATAGTTTAGTATTAATAATTGTAGTTAAATAAAGTGACAAGTGTCATTTGTTTATTAGTTGGGTCTAAAACCTTGTACAAGTAACTTTTACATTTGTGATTTACTCTACTCATAGAAAAATGAAATGGGGCCTGAGGTTTCTCTTCTGTTTACTTTGGTTTATCCAATGGAATTTAATAGTGGTAAAAAAAATACCCTAATTAATGAAGTCTGGTGCAACTTAAGTCCATTCATCCTTTTGCTTTTAGTAATTTGTACTTTCATTTTCTTTTTCAAGTTTTTGTTTAATCCCATTAAAGTATATTTTGCTTAAAATCTGTTCTACATCAAATGGAGATATTAACAAAAAGCAACATATAAGCGTGTTGATCCAATCGCAGCTCTCTTTACTAGACCTATAAACTACAAGGGAACTTTCATAACTATACTAATTATAAAGAAAGATTACAAATTTTTAGACTAAACCCCAATATTATAACTGTGTAACAGAAAATATTTAAATTCTGTAACAAAAACTCACTCCCCCTATAATTGGGATATAATTAACCATTCATAAAAATAAGCAAAATTGAATGGGAAGAGAATAACGTCCATTTTAAAAAAAAATAAGATTGTTATACAGTATCGCCGTCCCCTAAAATAGCCACAAATATTTTTTTCATATTAATATATAAAATACACATGTTTTATACAAAATCACTATGTATTTTTTGTATATTTATCAAGAGATTGCAATCATTTTGGTGGATCCGTCAAGGAACATTTACCGATCTATATCACATTATAAATTTATTTATCCCTGCTAGAGAGGTTATCACTTAATATATATATATATACACAAAACGATGTATTAGAATTTCAATTTTTCTCATTTTCCTTCCCTCTTCTTTCTCCCTTCGCCGAGTGATAAATGGCAGGAAGGTGCACGAGCTTTGCTTGCCAGATTCTGCCTTCAGCAAATATGTATTCAGATTTATATTGCGATGGGTTTCAGCAATCCACAAGTAATTGAGGCTTAAAGTATATGTGAAAATGAAGTGGATTCCATGGTTTATTATCTCATAGAAATCAACAATAGCTGCAGACGCAAAGGAAAAGCAACTGAACGAGGAAATCCGACTCCCAGTTTTTTTTTGTTTTTTTTATTTTTTTTATTAAACAGTCACCATTGATATTGATTGTGCAAAAAGTTACAATTTGAGTTTGGCATCCCAAACTTTGTACATGATCATTGAGATGTGACTAATCTTCTATATCTTAGTTAAAGGATAACAAAAACAGAGTATGCTCAAGGCAGATCATAGATGACGTTAGAGGGCTTTGTGTGCTTAATTCTAAAGGTAGGTAAGCCCCATTTGTCCATATTTACTCGGCCCTTTATATGGTTAGGGAGATCAGAGAAAAGGTTGAAGACCATGTTTCCCTCAATTCTGTGACTCAGAGTTGCTAAACTGTCTGCGGGTTTGTTGGCTTCTCTGAAGCAGTGATTGATGTTGAAGCTGTGATCTTCATTCATTTTCTGGATCTTTTTAATTTGCTTGTTGATGTTCCATGTTGGTTTCCACTCCCTTTTGACACACTTGACTATTAGGAGCGAGTCAGACTCTCCTATAGCCATCTTTAGTTCTCTGTTCGCATACAATTTCAGTCCAAAGAGAAGTGCTTCTGCTTCTGCGTAGTTGCTGGTGCCTTCTCCTAGAGGGATAGAGTATGCCATGATGAACTTTCCTTCTTGATTTCTAATAATTACTCCCCCTCCACATTGCCCGTTAGAGCAACTTCTATCACTGTTCAGCTTGATTATTTGCGCAGGTGGTCTGAGCCATCGCACTGTGATACTGCTTGTCTGTTGGATCTGTGTATCACAAGATACGTATAAGCTGCTCCAGTTGTCTCCAATGTGTACTCTAGTAAACTGTTTCTTGACCATCTGCAAAATAAAAGAAGTGATATTAGAACAGGTTTTATACATTGAGGGTCTAATCCCTTTATATTTGTTGCCACATCTTGATCTCCAAAGTTCCCAACAAATTATAGGTGGGAGGTTTTTGGTGATGTATCTTGAGATTGGATTGGGTGATTTGTGGTTCCACCAGGTTAGAAGGATCATGTTCAAGTTATTGAAATTCCAACCAATTCCCAATGGCCCTGCAAAATTCCTCCATATCTTCCTTGCAAGTTCACCTTGGCAAAATATATGGTTAATGTCTTCCAAATCAGTTCGACTATTGGTTGAGTTACAGCAATAGCATTGGGGAGTTAGAGCAATTCCAAGACTGGCAACACTCTTGTTTGTGCAGAGTTTGTTACCATCTGCTCTCCATAGTATGAAAGACATCTTGAAAAGAATGTCCTTAGTCCATAAGTTCTTATAGAGAGGATTGTGGTATTTTCTTTGCCTAATAGCATTCCAGGTGGAGCTTATGGTAAATTTTCCTAATTTGGAAAGTCTCCAGGGTGCTTTATCATAGCAATTGTTATATAATTCAATGCCTAAAGATACTAGATGAGATTTGGTGCCTTCATTTGGTTGAATGGTGAGGGAGTTCCAGTTCCAGGTGTTGTTCTGGAGAATCTCCTTCAACTTGATGTTTGGTAATGGGACATCATGGGTAGTAGTCATATACAAAGGACCTAATGGGCATTAGTTATCAAACCAGAAGGGGACATTCCCTTTTCCAATTTTCAAGACAATATTGAGCTCCATTTCTTCTTTGATGTCACATATGGCTTTCCAATTTTGCGAGTTCCCCTACTTCCACTTAATGGTAATAGGATGATTCGACTCACAGTACTTAGCAATCATGAAATATCACCATAGCGAGTTTGAAGTTCTCAGATTCTACCACTACTTTGTTCTAAAGGTGTCACGACCCGGATTTCTCCCCTTTCGGGAGTCGTGATGACGCCTACTATTGGGAGCTAGGCAAGCCAAGTGTAATTACTTATTCATTAACAATATAATCCTTCTTAATAATTATCGGTAATAATACAAAAGCAACGAAATTAACTAATTAAGCGAAAGTCTTAAATTAGAGAAAACTGAATAGAAATGCGGAAAACTCAATATAAGCCTCTACCCAAGACTGGTGTCACAACACTCACGAACTACTAAGAGTAGTGTATACAATGTTTGAAAGAAATTAAACTGCTCGAGTATAATGAGATAACAGGCTAAAGTGAAGGATAGGGGAGACGTGGGGCCTGCGGACGCCTGCAAGGCCACCTCGGTGTCTTACTGAACTGAAGGTTGGCTCCCGTGCTACTACTGCTACTACTGACCAAGACCTGAATCTGTGCAAAAGAGCACAGAGCGTAGTATCAGCACAACCGACCCCATGTGCTGGTAAGTGTCTGGCCTAACCCTGACGAGGTAGTGACGAGGCTAGGACCAAACTCCAGATAAACCCGTGCAGATATATATATACAAGTACAATGGAGAAGTAGCAAGAAAATAATAATTTAAGCTGGGGAAGGGAGCATGCTTCAGGGGAAACAGATAGAGGTAAAATATAAGGAATAATAGCACGTACAACTACAATTTAACTTCTAACAATAAATGAAAAGATAAGGCAACTTCCATATTCAACTTATCTTGTTGCAGGCGTGCAACCCGATACTATTTCTCAATATCTCGTGGTAGGTGTATCACCCGCTCCCATTTTAATATCACTCGTGGTAGGCGTACCACCCGCTTCCATTCCAATATCACTTGTGGTAGGCGTACCACCCGCTCCCTTTTCAATATCACTTATGGTAGGCGTACTGTGAGCACGTGTTTTTTGCCCTAAGCAAATTATTCATAAAATCCAAACAAAATAATTTTTCTTTATTTTACAGTTTTTGTTGATATTTTTTATTTTTGTGTTAATTAGATGCATAATAATTCATATTAAAAATACAAAAATATGCATATGCATTAGGATTTTTTAATTTCACAAATTCATTTCGGAACAATTTGTGGAAAAATCAAAAATAGCATTTTAGTGTTTTAATTGGAAATTGCTATAAAATAATTATTAAATAAATTTTAGAATTTAATTAGTTTTAGTTTAACAATTTAATAAAATCAGAAAAAATATATATAATATATAAATCTGGAAAAAAGAAATATAAAAAAATAAAAATACAAAATACAAAAGCAAAATACAAGAAAAATAAATAAAGAACAAAAGAGAAAAAGTGATTTGGGCCAATTACCGCAAAATCCAAAACAAAAAAAAATGCCCCAGCCTAAATTAAATACACCCAATCCAGTCCAAATCTAGTCAGCTTCAATTCTAACCAAACGACGCTGTTTAGATGCGTTTGATCTCAGCCTTTGATCATTTGGATCCAATGGTCGTATAGCCTGGTCTCATTAAATATGAAACGACACCGTTTGGCTTTGGTTAATCTCGACCCTTCATCACCTTGATCCAACGGTTGAGACCTGATCTCATTAATAAGTGGAACGACGTCGTTTAAAGCCCAAGGAATCTGAGCCGTTTAAATGATTTAATCTAATGGTTGCGGATGATTGTTACATTTTTAATATATGTATCATATATCAAAATCAAAGATCAGAAAATACTTTTCCCTCATCGTCTTCCTCAACTTGAGCCGCCCTCATCTTCTTTGTCAAACCTGCCGGAACCCTACTGGCGGGAAACACCAGTTATACCAACCAGCCCCCAAAAACACCATCGAACCACCTCGAGTCCCTGAATTCACCCCTCTACTTTGTTTCTTTCAAATCCCCCTCCTTCGCTTCGAATATCCAAAAATGTGTCGCCTAAAACCCTAACTCCGGCGAACACGACTTCACCCGAATTAACCAAAAATCACATCACAGTCCCCCCTTACCTCCCTCAACCCGTTTCTAAAAGTCTTGAGTCCAATAGACAACTGGATTGACTCAAACATAAGTTTGAAGTTTCTCCGGTGACTAAAAATTCAAGAAATTGATCTTTCCTGTTCTTCTTGAAGTCTAAAAGACTGTCCAGTAAAAAAAAAGACTAAAAAGCTAAGTTTTCTTTTCTCTTTCCCTTCTGTTTCTTGTTTTCTTTGTATGTGTGGGTTTCTTTGCATGTTTAGCTGTTTACTGATTAGGGTTTATCTTTTTAATATGTTGATATATTTTAGTTTTAGGTTTAATAAATATTAGGTTTTTCTGATTAATTTTGATTTAGTAAATAAATTGATATAAAATAGTATAATTGGATTTTCATGATATTCAGTGTGATTCTAATTGTTTGTTTGGTTTCTGAAATTTGTTGATTTTGATAATTGTTAGTCAATGATAATTGTTAGTCAGTATTAATAATAAGTTTGATTACTTAGGGTTAATTAGTATTGTTTTGGTTATAGCTGTTAATTGATAATCAGTAATTAGTTGGAATTAAAATTAGATTTGATAATTAGTTTGTTAAAATCAGGGGTTAAAGGGGTAAAAGGGTAGTAGGTTAGTTAGTAAAATCAAGTATATTTTAGGGTTAGTTTTGGTATATAAAAGGTTTAACAGTAATAAATTAAGGGAAGTAGGGGTAGTTTGGGTATAGGAAAAGGGCAATGGGGTAGATTTCTAAGTGAAGTGGGGGTAGATAGGGAATTACATTAGGGTAGAAGGTTCTAGATGGGGTAACTAGCATAATTCTTAACAAATAAGGGTAGTTAATTGAAATACAAAATAAAGAATAAGGGTATAAGTGAAATAAAAAAAATGACTAAAACATAAAATCCGAAATTCAAAGTTCCCTCCAATTTTAAATCTATAAATAGGCATCAATATACATCATTTTATAAGTTTTGGCACCCAAAAAATTTCCCAAAAAATATCTGATAAGTTTCAATTTCAGATCTCAACTTCTTCTTCTAGATCTAAATTCCTTCAAAAAATCCAAAAACATTACAAAACTCAGTTATACAATCCCATTTCAATATCACTTGTGGTAGGTGTACCACTCGCTCCCATTTCAATATCACTTGTGGTAGGTATACCACCCGCTCCCATTTCAATATCATTTGTGGTAGGCGTACCACCCGCTCCCTATACTTTCAACACAATGCATAATACAATCCCGGCAAGGGAACAATAACAACAAGTCAAACATCCCAACAAGGGAGAGTCAGCTATAACCAATGCTATTCAACTTCTTCCTGGCACAACTAATACCAATATTCAGTCACAACTTTCATAGGATCAAACAAGGGTACACAATAATCAAATTAAGACTCACGGTCATGCTCGACACCGACACATGGATACTCATCACCATGCCCATACATCGTACTCAACACAAAACAAGTAGCAATTATGACTCAACTCCTAATCCCTCAAGCTAGGGTTAAACCAAACACTTACCTTGATGCTTTGAACTCAACTCAAGCCTCAACTCTAGCTTTACCCCGTGATTCCACCTCCAATCCGCTCAAATCTAGTAACAAGTCACTTAATTACTTTAATAAATACTAAATGAATCAATTTGAATGCATAAAATGAATTTTCCAAAGTACAGAATTGCCCCCGGGCCCATGTGGTCAAAACCCGATTTACCTATTCCCCCACGAACCCAAATATATAATTTATTTTGAAATCGGACCTCAAATCAAGGTCCAAATCCCCAATTTTAGAAAAACCTAGGTTCTACCCAAAACCCCCAATTTCACCCATGAAAATCATTGATTTTAAGTTGAAAACATGTTAAATGATGTTAATGATTGAAAGAAATGAGTAAAAGTCGACTTACAAATGATTTGGAAGAAGTTTTGTTGTTGGAAAATTGCCTAAGGAGTTGTGTTTTGAAAATGGGGTGAAAAATGGTTCAAAATTCGACTAAGTATGGAAAATGCAGGCTGCGGATATGGGAATTGCGAACTGGGGTTTGCAATTGCGAACTCCGACCAAATATGGGAAATACGAACCAGGGTTCACATTTGCAAACCCTCGTGAAAAGCCCAGGTTTTGCATTTGCGAACAAAAAGTCGCATTTGCGACATGGCCTCTCTCGTATTTGCGAACCCAGTGGTCGCATTTGCGACCCAGTGCAGGTTTCCCCTTTCTCGTATTTGCGATCAAAGGCTCACATTTGCGAGAACTTCTTTGCAAATGCGAAGATACTAGATTTTTTTCTAAGTTCAAAAATGCACTCACGGCCTATCCCAAACTCACCCGAACCCTCGGGGCTCCAAATCAAACATACGCACAACCTCGAAAACATCCTACAAACTTATCCGTGCGATCAAGTCGCCAAAATAACGTCATAAACATCGAATTAAGCCTCAAAATCCATAATTCCTTCCAAATTTTCATAAAATATCAAATTTCCATTTTAAACCCGAAACACGTCAAATGATGTCTGTTTTCAGCCAAACTTTACAGAAAGTGATTAAATCATATATAAGACTTGTACCGCACGCCGGAACCAAAATACGGGCCCGATACCATAGTCCTCTAATCAAATTTTATTTTTAATTTCCTTAATTATTTTCAGAAAATAATTTCACATAAAAATTCATTTCTCGGGCTTGGGACCTTGGAATTCTATTCCGGGCCTACGTCCAAGTCTCATATTTTCCTACGGACCCTCCGGGACCGTCAAATCATGGGTTCGGATCCGTTTACCCAAAATGTTGACCGAAGTCAAATTTATTTATTTTAATATCAAAATTTAGCATTTTTCTCACATAATTCATATTTAAGCTTTTCGGCTATGCGCCCGGACTGCGCACGCAAATTGAGGCAACCCTAAATGAGGTTTTTAAGGCCTCAGAAGTACATGATGGGTAAGAAAACAGGTGATGACCCTTTGGGTCGTTACATTCTCTACCTCTAAAACAACCGTTCGTCCTCGAACGGACAAAAGAAGGAAGTACCTGAGTCAGGGAAAAGACGAGGATAACGGCTCCGCATATCGGACTTGGACTCCCAGGTCGATGCCTCAGGAGGCTGACCTCTCCACTGAACACGAACAGAAGGGAAGCTTTTGGATCTCAACTGACGAATCTGTTGGTCTAGAATAGCTACCGGCTCCTCCTCATAAGAAAAATCCTTGTCTAACTGGACAGTGGTGAAATCTAACACGTGGGCTGGATCGCCGTGATACCTCTGAAGCATGGATACATGAAAAACTAGATGCACGACCGATAAGCTCGGCGGAAAAGCAAGTCTATAAGCCACTTTTCCCACTCGATCAAGTATCTCAAAAGAGCTAATGAACCTAGGGCTGAGCTTGCCCTTCTTCCCAAATATCATCATGCCTTTCATAGGCGACACTCGGAGCAATACTCGCTCACCAACCATAAAAGCCACATCTCGAACCTTGCGGTCTGCATAACATTTCTGCCTAAACTGAGCTGAACGAAGTCTATCCTGAATGATCTTGACCTTGTCCAAGGCCTCCTGAACCAGATCTGTACCCAACAACCGAGCCTCTCCCGGCTAAAACCATCCAACCGAAGACCGACACCGCCTACCATATAAAGACTCATAAGGAGCCATCTGGATGCTCGACTGGTAGCTGTTGTTGTAGGCAAACTCCGCTAAAGGCAAGAACTGAGCCCACGAACCTCCGAAGTCAATAATACAAGCTCGGAGCATATCCTCTAAAATCTGAATAGTCTGTTCTGATTGACCGTCCGTCTGGGGATGAAATGTTGTGCTCAAATCGACCCGTGTGCCCAACTCTCGTTGCACCGCTCTCCAGAAGCGCAAGGTAAACTGCGTACCCCGATCCGAAATGATGGACAAGGGCACACCATGAAGGTGAAAAATCTCCCGAATATAGATCTCAACGAACCTCTCAGAAGAATAGGAGACTGCCACAGGAATGAAATGTGCTGACTTGGTCAGCCTATCAACAATAACCCATATCGCATCGAACTTCTTCCGAGTCAGCGAAAGTCCAGTAACAAAATCCATAGCAATCCGCTCCCACTTCCACTCGGGAAGCTCAATCCTCTAAAATACACCACAAGGCCTCTGATGCTCGTACTTAACCTGCTGACAATTCAAACAAGGAGCCACATATGCTACGATATCCTTCTTCATTCTACGCCACCAATAATGCTGCCGCAAATCTTGATACATCTTCGCGGCGCCCGGATGAATAAAGTACCTGGAACTATGAGCCTCCTCTAAAATCAACTCTCGAAGCCCATCCACATTGGGCACACAAACTCTCCCCTACAATCTCAAAACTCCATCCGCATCTAAGGTAACTTGCTGGGCACCTCCTCGCTGCACCGTGTCTCTAAGGACACATAAATGGGGATCATTAAACTGTCGATCACGGATACGCTCCAATAATGAAGAACGAGCAACCGTGCAAGTTAACACATGACTGGGCTCAGAAACATCTAATCTCACGAACTGATTGGCTAAAGCCTAAACATCCAAAGTGAGCGGCCTCTGACTGACCGGAATATAAGCAAGACTGCCCATACTGGCTAACTTCCTACTCAAAGCATGGTGACATCATAATACTTCAACAACTCCAACCATCTCCTCTGCCGCAAATTCAACTCCTTTTGCTTGAACAAGTACTGAAGACTCTTGTGATCAGTGAATACCTCACACGCCACGCCATACAGATAATGCCTCCAAATCTTCAATGCGTGAACTATGGCTGCCAACTCTAAATCATGCACTGGATAGTTCTTCTCATGAATCTTCAACTGCCTCGAAGCATAGGCATACCTTGCCATCCTACATCAACACTGCTCCGAGCCCAACCCGGGAAGCATTACAATAGACCGTATAGGGCCCTGAACCTTTGGGCAAAACCAACACCGGTGCCGTAGTCAAAGCTGTCTTGAGCTTCTGGAAGCTCGCCTCACACTTATCTGACCATCTGAACTGGGCACCCTTCTAGGTCAATCTGGTCATCGGGGTTGCAATAGATAAAAATCCCTTCACGAACCGTCGATAGTATCCTGCCAACCCCAAAAAACTCTGAATCTCTGTAGCTGATGTTGGTCTAGGCTAGTTCTTGACTGCCTCTATCTTCTTTGGGTCCAACTGAATAGCCTCTTCTCATACAACATGGCCCAAAAATGCAACTGAACCCAACCAGAATTCACACTTTGAGAACTTAACATATAACTGACTATCCCCCCGAGTCTGAAAAACCACTCTAAGGTTCTGCTCGTGCTCCTCCTGGCTGCGGGAGTATATCAATATATCATCAATGAACACTAGCACGAATGAATCCAAATAAGGCCTAAACACCCGGTTCATCAAGTCCATGAAAGTTGTTGGGGCATTTGTCAACTCGAATGACATAACCAAGGACTCATAATGCCCGTACCGAGTGCGGAAAGCTGTCTTAGGGACATCGAATGCCCAAATCCTCAACTGATGGTAGCCAGATCTCAAGTCAATCTTGGAAAATACCCTGGCACCCTGAAGCTGGTCGAACAAATCATCAATCCTCGGCAGTGGATACTTATTCTTGACCGTTACCTTGTTCAATTACAGGTAATCAATACACATCCTCATTGAACCATCCTTCTTCTTGACAAATAACACCGGCACACCCCAAGGAGACACACTAGGTCTAATGAAACCCTTCTCAAGAAAATCCTGCAACTGTTCTTTTAGATCCTTCAACTCCGGCGGGGCCATACGATATAGCGGGATAGAAATGGGCTGAGTGCCCAGAACCAGATCAATACAAAAATTAATATCCCTGTCAGGTGGCATACCCGGCAGGTTTGAAGGAAAAACATCAGGGAACTCACAAACAACGGGCACAGAATCAATATAGGGAACCTCAGCACTGGAATCCCGAACATAAACTAAATAATCCAAACACCTCTTCTCGACCATACGCCGAGACTTCACATACGATATGACATTGCGGGTAGAATGACCTGGAGTCACTCTCCACTCTAAACGAGGCATACCCAGTAAAGCTAAGGTCACCGTCTTGGCATGGCAGTCTAAGATAGCATGATAGGGTAATAACCAGTCCATCCCCAATATAATATCAAAGTCGACCATATCTAAAAGCAACAGATCTACACGAGTCTCCAGACCCCCAATCACCACAACACAAGAGCGATGGACTCGATCGACCACGATGGAATCACCCACCAGCGTAGATACATAAACAGGAATTCCCAATGCATCACTAGGCATGATCAAATACGGGGCAAAATAGGATGACATATACGAATACGTAGACCCCGGATCAAACAACACTGAATCATCTCTATCACAAACAAGAAATGTACCTGTAATGATCGCATCTGAAGCCTCTGCCTCGGGCCTAGCCTGAAGAGTATAACATCGGGGCTGGGCCCCACCACTATGATCTACCTCTTTGGGACGACCTGTTTCTTGCTGGCCTGCACCTATGGCGGTCAAAGCTCCACCTCTATGACCTATACCTCTACCTCTAGTACCTCTACCCCCGCCTCTAGCTGGCTGGGCGACCTATGGAACATCTGGTACCTGAATCATAGGACGGGGACCCTGCTAATGAGAACTGCTCGAAGCTCGAGGGCAAGGCAATACCTAGCAATGTGCCTCATGTTTCCATAAGTAAAACAAGCCCTCGGTGGACAGCCCTGTAAACTTTGAAGCGGCGGTGCACTGTAGGACTAATGGTCAGAATACTGCCCATGAAAACCACGATCACCTGGTGAACCATGGGAAACCTGGAGCACTGTCTGGATAGGCATAGAAGGCTGACCCTTATCATATGAATCTCTTCCTTAAGATGAGGCACCACTGAATTGGACTGACTGACGGGGTATCTTGTGTGCTCTATGACCACCCCCTATGGCAATACTATCTCGATCCTCCAGGCCACATTGGCCGCCTCCTGAAAAGTGATATCACTCCCCGCCTCTCTAGCTATCTGGAGACGAATAGGCTTAATGAGTCCATCAATAAACCGTATCTCTATCCCTCTCAGTGGGGCATATGACAATAGCATGGCGAGCCAACAGAATAAACCTGGTCTCGTACTGTGTGACTGACATGGATCCCTAATGCAGACGCTCAAACTGCCTCCAATAGGCCTCTCGCTATGTGATAGGGAGAAACTTCTCTAGAAACAACACTGAAAATTGATCCCATGTAAAGGCCGGAGACCCTGTTGGTCTAGCTAAATAGAAATCCCTCCACCAAGTCTTGGCGGATCCAGATAGGCGAAATGTAGCGAAATCAACTCCATTGGTCTCAATAATGCCCATGTTCTGAAGAACTTCGTGGCAGCTGTCCAAATAATCCTGAGGATCCTTGGTAGATGCACCGCTGAAAGTGGTAGTGAAGAGCTTGGTGAACCTATCCAATCTCCACAAAGCATCGGCAGACATAACTGCCCTATCACCTGCCTGGGCTACCACACCCAGTTGAGCTGCCCCAACTGGCTGAACTGCTGGAGCCGGAACCTGGGGAGCTACCTGCTCTAGAGTACAAGAAGCAGGAGTCTGGGCCCCTCCTCCAGCCTGAGAGACATCTGGTGCTACAGGAAGCAAACACGATCGGGTAACACTCTCCATGAGGCCCACCAATCAGACCAAAGCGTCCTGAAGAACTGGGGTAGCAATAAACCCCTCTGGGACCTGAGCTGGGACTACAGAAACTGCTGGGGCTGGGGCCAGAACCTCCTCGTCAAAGTCGACCTGAGGCTCCGCCACTGGTGTTGCTGCTCGGGGCTGAGCACCTACCTCGGACTCTAGCACAACCTTGTCCTCTACCGCTAGCGGGAGCTGCCTGAGGCTCGGACTGCTGATCGGAAGATGAGAAAGCACGTGTTCTCGCCATCTGCGGAAGAACATAGTAGAAATTCAATTAGCATTGTGAAACCAAACCACACGACAAGAAAGAACAAATGTGAATTTTTTCCTAACTCGGTAGCCTTTGGGGAATAAATACAGATGTCTCCGTACAGATCCCTCAGAATCTACTAAGCTTGTTCGTGAGCTATGATACCTATGTAACCTAGAGCTCTGATACCAATTTGTCACGACCCGGATTTCCCCCTTCCCCCCCTTTCGGGAGTCGTGATGGCGCCTACTATTGGGAGCTAGGCAAGCCAAGTGTAATTACTTTTTCATTAAAAATATAATCCTTCTTAACAATTATCGGCAATAATACAAAAGGAACGAAATTAACTAATTAAGCGAAAGTCTTAAATTAGAGAAAAATGAATAGAAATGCGGAAAACTCAATGTAAGCCTCTACCCAAGACTGGTGTCACAATACTCACGAACTATTAAGAGTACTACATACAATGTTTGAAAGAAAGTAAAACTGTTTGTCTCGAGTACAATGAGATAACAAGCTAAAGTGAAGGATAGGGGAGACGTCGGGCTTGCGGACGCTTGCAAGGCTACCTCGGTGTCTCACTTGGCTCCTCTGCTACTCTGCTACTGCTGACCAAGACCTGGATCTATGCAAAAGAGCACAGAGCGTAGTATCAGCACAACCGACCCCATGTACTGGTAAGTGTCTGGCCTAACCCCGGAGAGGTAGTGACGAGGCTAGTACCAGACTCCAGATAAACCTGCGCAGATATATATATATATACACTAGTACAACAGAGAAGTAGCAAGAAAATAACAATTTAATCTGGGGAAGGGAGCATGCTTCAGGGGCAACAGATAGAGGTAAAATATGAGGAATAAGAGCACGCATATCAACAGTTTAACTTCTAACAATAAATGAAAAGCTAAGGCAACTTCCATATTCAACTCATCTTGTTGCAGACGTGCAACCCGATCCCATTTCTCAATATCTCGTAGTTGGCGTACCACCCGCTCCCATTTTAATATCACTCGTGGTAGGCGTACCACTCGCTCCCATTTCAATATCACTTGTGGTAGGCATACCACCCGCTCCTATTTAGATATCACTTGTGGTAGGCGTACCACCCGTTTCCATTTCAATATCACTTGTGGTAGGCGTACCACCCTCTCCCATTTCAATATCACTTGTGGTAGGCATACCACCCGCTCCCATTGATTTCAACACAATACACAATACAATCCCGACAAGGGAACAATCAAATTAATACTCTTCCCGGCAAGGGAACAATAACAACAAGTCAAACATCCCGACAAGGGAGAGTAAGCTATAACCAATCCTATTCAACTTCTTCGTGGCACAACTAATACCAATATTCAGTCACAACTTTCATAGGATCAAACAAGGGTACACAATTATCAAATTAAGACTCACAGTCATGCTCGACACCGACGTATGGATACTCGTCACCATGCCCATACGTCGTACTCAACACAAAATAAGTAGCAATTATGACTCAATTCCTAATCCCTCAAGCTAGGGTTAGACCAAACACTTACCTTGATGCTTTGAACTGAACTCAAGCCTCAACTATAGCTTTACCCTATGATTCTACCTCCAATCCACTTGAATCTAGTCACAAGTCACTTAATTACTTTAATAAACACTAAATGAATCAATTTGAATGCATAAAAATGAATTTCCCAAAGTTTTTCTCAAAAATTCAAAAATCACCCCCGGGCCCACGTGGTCAAAACCCGAGGTTCAAACCAGAACCCGGTTACCCATTCCCCCACAAACCCAAATATATAATTTATTTTGAAATCAAACCTCAAATCGAGGTCCAAATCCTCAATTTTATAAAAAACTAGGTTCTACCCAAAACCCCCAATTTCACCCATGAAAATCGTTGATTTTAAGTTGAAAACATGTTAAATGATGTTAATGATTGAAAGAAATGAGCAAAAGTTGACTTACAAATGATTTGGAAGAAGTTTTGTTATTGGAAATCGCCTAAGGAGTTGTGTTTTGAAAATGGGGTGAAAAATGGTTCAAAATTCGACTAAGTATGGAAAATGCAGGCTGCGGATATGGGAATTGCGAACTGGGATTTGCAATTGCGAACTGGGGTTCGCAATTGCAAACCCCGACCAAATATGGGAAATGCGAACCAGGTTTCGCATTTGTGAACCCTCATGAAAAGCCCAGGTTTCGCATTTGCGAACAAAAAGTCGCATTTGCGACATGGTCCCTCTCGCATTTCCGAACCCAGTGGTCGCATTTGTGACCCAGTGCAGGTTTCCCCCTTTCTCGCATTTGCGATCAAAGTCTCGCATTTGCGAGAACTTCTTCGCAAATGCGAAGATACCAGACTTTTTTCTAAGTTCAAAAAATGCACTCACGGCCTATCCCAAACTCACCCAAGCCCTCGGGGCTCCAAACCAAACATATGCACAACCTCAAAAATATCCTACGAACTTATCCATGCGATCAAATCGCCAAAAAAAACATCATAAACACCGACTTAAGCCTCAAAATCCATGATTCCTTCCAAATTTTCATAAAATATCAAATTTCCATTATAAGCCCGAAACACGTCAAACGACGTCCGCTTTTTATCAAACTTTATAAAAGTGCTTAAATCATATATAAGACTTATACCGGGCGCCAGAACCAAAACACAGGCCCGATACCATAGTCTTCTAATCAAATTTCATTTCTAATTTTCTTAATTATTTCCAGAAAATAGTTTCACACAAAAATTTATTTCTCGGGCTTGGGACCTCAGAATTCGATTCCGGGCATACGCTCAAGTCCCATATTTTCCTACGGACCCTCTGGGACCATCAAATTATGGGTCCGGGTCTGTTTACCCAAAATATTGACCGTAGTCAAATTTATTCATTTTAATATCAAAATTTAGCATTTTTCTCGCAGAATTCGTATTTAAGCTTTTCGGCTACACGTCCGGACTGTGATTGTAAATTGAGGCAACCCTAAATGAGGTTTTCAAGGACTTGAAAGTACATGGTGGATAAGAAAATAGGTATCACAAAAGGCCTTACAGGTGTCACTGAGCCTCCTAAAATTAGCTCCTCCTTCAGCATGAGGATAGCACAAATTTTTCCATGCATCCCAGTGATACTTTCCTCCACTATATTTTCCGGACTAGAAGAATCTTGCTACAAATTTATCAATGAGCTCTATAATTACTTTTAGTGGGTTTACAGCAGCCAAAAGGTGAATAGGGAGGTCCAGGAGGACATGTATAATGAGAATTGCTCTTCCTCCAGTTGAGAGGAGTTTGGTATGCCAACCTCTGATTCTTCCAATGATTTTGTTCACAATATCTAAATAAAATTCGATCTTATTCCTCCCTATTGTTAGAGGACATCCCAAGTATTTAATAGGGAATTTTTGAAATTTCATGTCAGTGATAGTCTTCATTCTATTGATAGTGACCGGGCTGGTCTTGTGGCTTATTGTAAAGAAGCTCTTGTTCTTATTGATGAGTTGCCCATAGATCTTCTCATATTCCTTTAAGGTGCTCAATACCAATCTCAGGGACCTCTTGTTTCCATTACAGAATAGAATAGTGTCATATGCAAAAGAAAGATAATTAACTTTAGGACTGTTAGCCTTCATGTAAAAACTTTTGTATCCCACTCTACTAGTTAGATTGTTCAACATTTGTGAAAGAATTTCAGCACTTAAAATAAAGAGAGAAGGGGATAAAGGGCCTCCCTGCCCTAAGCCCCTCTCAGAGTGAAAGAAGCCACTTCTTCTTCCATTTACCAATATTGAATACCAATTATTGGAGATGTATTTATGAATAATCTCGATCTATTGGTCATTGAACCCCATGTTCTTAAGAACTTTTGTGAGGAAACTCCATGAAACTCTATCATATGCTTTGGTCATATCAAGTTTCAGGACAACATTGCCTCCTCTATTTGGTTTGTTGATGTAGCTGATGATCTCTTGTGTAAGGAGTATGTTTTCTGAAATTGATCTCTCTTTAACGAAGCAAGATTGGTTCCTGGAGATAATTCTGGGAAGAAAGTTGGAGAGCCTGTCTATGAGAATTTTAGAAATAATTTTGGAAGACACATTACAAAGGCTGATAGGCTTGAGGTCAGAGAAACTTTGGGGGTGCTCCATTTTAAGAATCATGAAAATACAAGTGTGAGTGTAGAATTTGGTAAGGGTTGAGCCATTAAACACAGCTTTAACAACATTATGCACATCCTCAGCTATGATGTCCCAACATTTATGGTAGAACATCCCACTGAGGCCATCAGGTTCTGGGGAGCTATTAACATCAATGAATAATATAGTGTGAGTGACTTCTTGGAGAGTGGGGATGGAACTTATTCTAATGTTATCTTCTTCTGTAATACATCTTTCAATGCATTCCAGGGACCTAAA
Source organism: Nicotiana glauca (assembly GCA_026770625.1). Classification (NCBI taxonomy): domain Eukaryota; kingdom Viridiplantae; phylum Streptophyta; class Magnoliopsida; order Solanales; family Solanaceae; genus Nicotiana; species Nicotiana glauca. Next base: position 68,822 of record MU769982.1, on the reverse strand, counting down.
GTCTGAGTTGCTGGGGCCTTCGGAGAACAGGTTCTTGTAAAAGTTCACAGCTTCCTCAGCTATAGACTCATAATCTTCAAGCCAATTGCCCTCACCATCTTGGATCCTTCTAATTGTCAGTTTCCTCCTTTTTTCTTTGATAGTCGCATGAAAGTAAGCAGTATTGGCATCGCCCTCATTGAACCATTTGATTCTAGCTTTTTACTCGAAATAGAGTCATGAATCTTTATGTATCTTATAAACTTAGCTTTATTCTTTGACAATTCACTTCTATTCTCCGGGGTGATATTAGTCATACAGATTTCTTCAAGTTCCCTAATTAGGCTTTCCTATATCTTAGGTTCTTCATCGATATTTCCAAAGGTAACCCTAGGCCAAGTGCTAAGGGCCTTAGAAGTGTTCTTGATCTTCTGCTGAAGGATATATATGGGGTTACCATGGATGTAGATATTCCAGCTATTCTGAACTGTCTATTTAAAATTAGGGTACTCCATACAGAAGTTGAGGAACTTGAAGTATCTGGTTCCTTGGGTATCTTCATTTAAGCTTAACCAGGAGAGGCGCATGATCTGAGCAAGATCTAGAAAGGTGAGTTATAGCAATGTTTTTGAGTTCATCAAACCAATCTGAATTGTAAACCAATATCTCAAGTCTCTTTTATATTGTCAGACTCAAGTCTCTTATCGCACCAAGTCACTTTAGCACCAGTATAACATGCATCTTACAGGCCACAGTCATTGAGACATTCTATGAAATCAAGGATCTCCTATAATCTATGAGGTCTGCCTCCCAATTTCTCCTCTCTGTTCGTAATCACATTAAAGTAACCTATGACTCTCCATGGTTCTTGAATTGTAGAAGCTAAGTTCCTTAAGTCTGACCAAATATCCCTTCTCAATTCTTCAGAGCATTTAGCATAAACAATCATTAAAAGAAAGGAGGGGCAGTTATTGTGCTGAGCTTTAATATGAACATGTTGTTCTTTATCTTGAAGGATAGTAATGTTGATGTAATTGGTCCAGAAGATCCAAACCTTGTTGGACCAATTAAAGTAGGCTTTTTCCATTCCCACTTTTCTTTTGAATTTCTCTATCTTGCTACTATCCACCATAGGTTCTTGTAGACAAATGAGAGGGAATTGATATTGAAGTTTTAAAGTTTGGAGTCTTTCGAGAGATCATTTCGACCTTATACCTCTGATGTTCCACGATATAATACTAATCATGATAAGTTCAAGGGTGGGGGGTGAGCTTTGGCCTGGTATTGATGAGTCAGTCGACTCGTCTCTGAAAAAATAGCTACCCCCCATGTTGTCCTGGGTTCTTGGAGACAGGTTGTCGTTGATAAGGATCTTTGTCTGTTCTTTGGCTTTCAAGCCTAGATCCTCCTCAGAGTAGTATTTACTGATATTTCCCCTTATCATTTCATCATCCGATAGTGACTTTTCCAGTTCGACTTCAATACATTCCATGAATAGTTCCTGGTTGAGGTTGTCACCATGAACTGTCTCCATATCTTGCACTAGATTCACAGGGACATTATACAAATCTTCCATTGAGTCTGGGGGTTTAGCTTATGGTTTTTGCTGATCATTCCCCTCTTGTTCCTTCCGAGTATCCTGATCCTGAGCCTTGCTAGTCAGGTTAGGCATTTTTTCAGTAATGTTATCAATGTTCTGAGTTTGTGGGAAGTTGATAAAGATCCCTTGGTGAACACTCTTCTCCCCGTTAGTATATGCCTCCTTAGTGGTGCTCACTTTGTCCTTGAGTTTTTTGTTTTTGGGAAGTCAGTCTTTTGCGATTGTTTGTGTCATTTTGATTTGAGTAATCCTTGTTGCCGTGTATTTGTTGATCATTGTCCTCTAGGTAGGTCAAGTGGTCATTTTTGTTTTTTCGGACTCTAAGGTTGTTGTGATGTATTTCATTTTTGTTCTGCTTTCTTTCCCTTGCTTTGTTGTCTTGTTCTCTGTCCCACCTGGAGTTACTGCCAAAGATGAAGGTGGAGTATTCTTCAAGTTTGTTTTGCTCACTGTTCTCCTCATGTAAATTAGTTTTCCTCAATTGTTCCCCTATTTCTTGTTCCACAAGATGATTGAACATATTGTGATTCAGCTGCAGGTTGCTATTTCAATTTGTGTCTTGAGTTTCCCCACAATTTTGTGTACTCGCTGGTGAGGCAGTCTCCTTTGTATTGTTTTTTCTTTTTCCTTTTCTTTTGTACACTTGTTTCCATCCCTCCCCTAATGTTGCTGGGGTAAACTCGGTCTCTTGTTTGTTGTTCATGTTTGTGTCAATTTCCATTTGGTGGCTTCTCTGGATGGTGCTGACCATATTATCTGTGGCCATCATAGGAATATTGGCCTTTCCTTTATTGCTCTGGTTGTTGCTGTGACTCGCCTTTTGTTGGTAGCTCATTCCTTCATCATTTCTCTCCTTGGGTTGATTGTCTACTTGAGTAGTTTTGGGGACCCTTTGACAACCCTCAATTGTGTGGCCTTGAATTCTGCAGTGAGAGCAAAAAAGGGGGACTGTTTCATGTTCAATTTTTTGATTGAATGTTTCTAGAATACCTTCTGGAATCTGAATGGTCACTTGAACATCCGTGATTAGAGGTTTCAGTAGATCAATCTCGATTCTCATTTTAGCTGTCATTGGTCTAGTTTTTGTCTGAGTAGCTTTATCCATGACAATAGGAGTTCCAACAAGCCCAACAATCCTACATAGAGCTGCCCACTCGTAGTAGTGCCATGGAAGATCAGGAAGGTTTATCCAGACTAGAGCCAAAGATGTATTCTTGTTTGGTTTGAAATTGGGGGTCCATCTCTGAATTTTCATAGATTGGTCTTCGCTAAGCTGAACATAGTTGTATGATGCTATCAATTTGTAATCTTCCTCATTCTCAGCATCAATAAAGACATGCTTAACATCTTTTGCCCCAATTTTCACTTGCCCTTTCGTCAGCATGATTTTGGCAAAAACTACCCTAATCTTGTCGATTTGGGGGCGATTTCTATCAAAATATCCAATGAGAGTCCATTTGCATGTCTCATCTAGACGGTCATATTCCTCCTTCGTGAAAATGACTACTGGTTTCCCATTGATGATTTCGTATTTTCTGTGTTGAAGTCTTATTTTGCAATTGTTAGAGGATTGAGTCTTTAGTCCTAGGGCTCCTCTGTAGGAAGCTTGTTCTTCATTGCTGGGATTTTACTGCAAATTCATCTGATGTGTAGTTTGGCATTGGTTACTTTGAGGGTTTGGGGTAAGAGGTGGGAATTCTGTGTTATTTGGTGGGTCTGGGAGTTTGTGGGGGCTCGTTCCTAGTGGAGAAGCTACGGAACTCATGGTTGAGTTCCGCTTGATTTAGTCGTTTCCGTTGGAAATTGACCGTTAGCTAGGAGAGAGAAATGAGAGAAGAGAGAAGTTAGAGAGGTGATCCGACTCCCAGTTAAATGGATGATAGTCTCTTTCTTTTTTTGAAGTACAACAGCTATTAAAAAGTGCTTGAAGCTTCTAATTCGAAATTTAATTTGGTGAAATCGTTATTTTTTTGGATTAGGTGTTATTGCAAATGATTGGGGAATATACTTTGGAGTTTATATCTCAATTTTAATCGAATTTGATGAATATTTGAGTTGATTTTGGTTGAAATTTTGTATAGAAACCCGAGGAAGAAGATATTAAAAATGTATATATTTTGTATGTCAGGTGTAGAAACGGTATACAAAATATATACAACTAATATAATCACATACAGGTTGTATATAAGTTGCAAATAAATTGTGGTTTTTAACCTGATTTCTATACACAAAAATTGTATTCGAGTGTTAGATAAATTATAGATTTTAACCAAATTTGTATATATTTTGTAAAAAAATTAGTTACTTTCTCTAGATAAAAAACTTAGTGTGTATATATATATATTGCACTAACACTCTATTCGGTCTCACCCATTTAACTTGTACTCGTATTTTAAAAATATTTTAATTTGTATCCACTTTTTACAAATATTTTAACTTGTACTCACTTTTTAAATAACTTCATGCTTTTTTCTCCTCTTTCTACTTCTTCTTCTTCTTCGGGTGACAGTGATTTTATATAGTGCCTGTGAACATATTTTAAGGTAGTTTATAATTTTTTACAGTGATGAGCTGTTGTGACGCTTTGTGTTTTACTGTTGCTTAGGGTTTCTTCTTCTTCTTCTTCTTCTTCTTCTTCTTCTTTTTCTTCTTCTTCTTCTTCTTCTTCTTAATTAAAAAATGAGTTCGTTAGATTTATTGTTATTTTGACAAATTGATGAATGATGATTGAGATTTTTTCTTGATGATATTTAGAGGTTATGATTCCATTTTGGGCCTTTAGTGCATGAAAATTGTTACATCCCGCATTTCGTATATTAAAGTTTCGTTGTAAGCTAATCGATGTAAGTTCGAGAATGAGATTATTTTGAGATTATAGGCATCATGCTATTTCAAACAAGTGATGATTAAATCCGTGAAGGTGAGAGGGGAATCAAGTCGCAGAAAATGAATTTTCGTCCAAGTTTGACACATTGGGATAAAATGCGGGCCGAACTATAATACCCGATATTTATGAACTGGTACAATACAAGGTACCATATGATCATGATAGTAGGATGTACAAAGTGTGTTAAAAATAAGTTGAATTTTAGTAATTTGAGACATTCTTAATTATGTGGGTAATTGATTAATTATAAATAGTGAGAGATTATCAAATTAATCATGAGATTAGTAGTTAATTAATGGTGAATTTGGATAAGGCTTGCAATATAAAAACGTGGCAGCCCTTGAATTTGGCAGTAAAAGCCATTAGGTGACTCATGAAAGGCTTGGCAAGGTGTCACTTTAACGTATAGGCTTGGCAAGGTGTCACTTAAACATATAGGCATGTCAAGAACGTGAATCATACAACTATATGACCTTTAACATTCTTTAAGCCTTCTTCAACGTGAGTTACACAAATAATGTTAAGAAGATATAACATCACGTTTCAGAGAGATTGCATACGTGATTTACAATGGTCGGAGCTGTAACGTGAGATTTGAAATTCTAAGAAAGTACGGTGCAATCTTTCTCAAGAATATCATACGAATTTTTCCCTATTCCGATCTTGTCGTCACGTATTTTGTTGCAATTGACATGCACTAGCTGGATTGTTAAGATAACCGACTCAGGTATGTTAAGGCTAAGCCCTTCTTTAATTTTGGCATGATCTCGTAATTACACGAGTTTGATAACGAGGCATAAAAAATATTCATATCCCAAAATTTACGTATATTTTCCTAGTCTTGTAAGTTATAATATTCTCCTTGTCAGGACTTCATATTCAATTGAGTATTTCTTTTTTCTAGTCAAGAGAGCAGAGAATCTATATATCTAGTATTATAGTATTTTCATTACCATCGAGCTATAATCAATGGGAAGGCCCCTATTGGGCAACCTGTAAAAAGATGGTAAGTTATATACCGAGCCTACTGTGGTTGAGCGCCTATGAGCGATCCCAGTTGGCTGATATACAGATCCTAGTATGGCTGAGCGCCTATGATTGATCCTAATACAACATAGCATTTATATATATATATATGCCGAGCCTTATAGGACCAGACATCTATTTTACTTACTATATTGATAGAGTTGAGTCAGTATCAGCAGTTAAGCATATCTTTAGATTATCTTTGACTTCGAGTTACTTCTATTTATTATATTATCGGTTTAGTTTCAGCTTTCAGTATATTTTCTTACGTACTCAGTACATTATTTCGTACTAACATCCCTTTTTTGGGGGCGCTGCATTTCATGCGTGCAGGTTCAGACAGACAGGCGTGTAGACCTCCTCACTAAGTGTTGCCCGAGTTCAGCTTGATCTGTAAGCTCCACTCTTTTCAGAGTTGTCAGGTCTAGAGCTTTACGTACATCTTGTGTATATATGTATGTATGTTATGAGTAGGTCTGGGAGCTGTTTCGATCACAGTATATCCATCACTAGAGGCTTGTAGACATATCCTGTCAGTCAGTGCAGTATGTTGGGCTTGCAGGCCTTGTATGTATATTTGGTTAGTTTGTCAGGATCAATAACTATGACGGCCTTACCAGTGCAGCTTTATATTGATATTTAGCCAGCATTCGCAGTTGTCTTGCAATGTGGCCCATGACTAAAGTATGACATCATATGTACAGAGTCCCTTAGTCACAAGTTGGTACGCAAGGATAGGTGAGGCACCGGGTGCCGGTCTCGCTCCCAGGTTCGGGATGTGACAGAAGTGGTATCAGAACAGTTCTGTCCTAGGGAGTTTACAAGTCTTCGTGTCTAGTAGAGACTTTTTTATAGGTGTGTTGTGTATCACACTTATAAGCAGAAGGCTACATGGAATTTAGGACTATCACTCTTTCTCCTTACTCTAGATTGTGTGGTAGATCTCACTTATAAGAATTCAAACTCCTAGATCATATTCCATTCATAATAAGGCGATACCTACATCCAAAAAGACGGTTGGTAAAAGATATGGCTATGGAAGTGTTTGAGTCAGAGGAACTCAACTTTGTATCATGCTTATGATAAGTGAATATGAGGTCTTCAGCAGATCATGTATGTACTGAAAGGTGTAAGCTTCTTGATAAGGATCCCTAAGGCAAAAAAAATATCTATCCACTGTTATGGTAAAAAGCAATGAACGGATAAGAAGATACAAGTTTAAAAAAAAGGGCAAAAAGTAAGGTAAAGAAGGCTATGGGGTACCTAATTAGTAGAGATGAATATTATCAACAATTCAGGAAGAGAGATATAAGCATTTCGAGTTACCTTCATCTATAACAGAGGTATGTACAATTGGCCGCACCCGTCTCACTTATGCCCTATGAGGGCTAACATGTGTTGTTTAAGAAAAGGACGGAACATCAGGATCTGGCTGGGGTTAGAGTAAACCAAAATGGTGAATGGATTGTTTGTGTTAGTTGACATTTCCAAAGAATATTACAAATGTGCTAATAGATCTTCTGGTGATACACCTAAGTGATGCACTCTAGAATATTATAATTAGATGTGAATACTAGCGTGATAAAAAAAATCCGAAGATGGGCACTGAAATCCTGGAAGGGATAAATATTACCTTAGCATGACTTTCGTCCCTAGTAGAGCAAGGACGTTGAGCAACCCGAAGAGCCGATGAATGAAGCAAGGAGAACTAAAAGTGAAAGAATGTCTTGTTGAAGTTTTCACAAGAAAGGGATAGGCATGAATATTAGTAAAGTAATGAGAAGAGAGATAAGGAAGAATTATTAGTGAAATGTGATACATGGACGACAACGATAGATAAAAAAGTTGACGGTGTTACCGGATCCATAGTCAGGTGAAGGAAGAGACGAGAGGTGATTGGCCTTAGGATAACAAAATAGTATAGGCTATACAGTCACATTCTCATTTCGAGAAATAAGTTCGCAACTCTAATATGATTAATAGAAGAAAAAGTTAGTCCCTGGAGTAATAGAAATCAGTATGGATTGGTGAACAAGATAAACTAAATATGAATTAGGGAGTGAGTGATTTAATAATAGTCAACATCATGAGAATTTCATATTGCGTTCCGACAATAATAAAATGGACAACAGAAGAATATCCATGATGAATTCAGAGAATGGTCACTCAGGAAGACGCTTCCCTAAAGCAAACAATAGAGCAAAGTTAAGCTTAAGGGACTGTATATGCCAGTTACACTAAGTGTCACCATCGCGAGTAAGGAATTTTGTTATCCTTAGTATAGAAGGATTACCGCGAGGTGAATAAGGGTCATTGATGATGTGAAATAACGCCAAAGATAAAAAGGAAAAACATCTATAGGCAGGTCGTCGTAGCTCCAACTCTTAATACTCCCCTAAAGGGGGGAATATTGAATGGTGTGGCATTAAGTCAAAATTAAGTGGATCTAGTAACTATGAAATGATAAAGGAAGAATGCAATAAAAATAAGAAAGGAATGAGATTGCACTTATTCAAATACTACATATATGCTACGATTCCAGAACATTATGCAAACACGGCGTCAAGGAAAGGAAGTAAGGGTTCCTGCCTGGGATATTATTGATAAATAAGGACTAAGAGCGAGAGGTAAGTTAAGACAAAGGAAATAATCCAATAAAGATTACGCTGAATATTGATATAAGAGTGGGCCAACGAATGGTTAGTAGTTGATTCAGGAAGAGCCTATTTATGGCTAGATAAGAGGATACGGGCAAATAAATAGATTGTGCAGGATAAACAGAGTGAACCCCAACATGAGGAATTCAGCCTCGTAGTTATGACATTATTATACTTGCAATATATTCATATGAGGGGATCTAAAAAGGTATTGTATGAGTATTACAGAAATAAAAGAGAATGCCGCTGAGAAGACAGTAAAAATATCAAGTTCAGAGGCAACCCTACAAGCACAAGGGTGTGGAGGTAAGTAACTACGGATAATTATAGGCAAGGAAGGACATAAAAAATTCCGCCAAGTAAACAAGTAATAAGCTCGCATCCTTGCAAGAATCAGGTGGTCCTCCTTAAGTACTACAATGGAAGACCAATTGAGGAAATAAGGCAGAAGGCTCTAACCTGATCATAGTAACTTGAATAAGAAATGGTAATGTAAAAACAATCTCACGACAACCATATTCTATAATGGCTCTACGATAAATCCAGTTAGGAAAATACCATCCTCATAAAAATTCATTATGGAACTCCCAACGGATTGTATAGGCACTAGAGGTGCAAGTATTATAAAAGAGCTTTAAATGGTGGAGGTGATTTGTACCTATGTGGGAGGAAGGTTATGAAAGAGACTAAGAAGAATGTGAGGTGATATTTTAAAATAAGTAAGGTAAAGGTGGACAACATACAAAGTACTCAAGTGTAAAAGGATGTAAGTGGTCCATACTTCAGGTAAAAGACTAGAAGCGCTGGGATTCAGTATCCAGAAATGATAGCAGCGTCGTCAGTGGCATATCTTCCAGCCTATGCTTTCTAGGTACTGAAAGGTCCATTTAAGAGAATAAAGAAGAATTACAGACGATGTGATATCTCGCTTGATGTTCCAAAATAATACAAGGAAATCTATGGTGCAAGGAAAGTTGCGAGTAGTATGAATGGATTTGTATGGGTCACAAGATAAAGTATGATAGAGCGACAAGGTTGTAGGAAGACAGGAGTAAGGATAAGAAAGGGCGAGTGAGGATGTGACAAGAATGGATAAGCCCTCGGGAGTAAGCCCACGAAGATGAGAGAGAGCTGATGGTTTCTATAAATTATATAAAGCTCAGTATAGCCTGAATAAGCTCAAAGGATTCTAAGACTAGTAGCATTTAGAAAAAAAGGAATGTTTACCTAGTAATAAAATGAGGGTGTAATTGTAACAAATAAAGGATGACGTTTGGGCCTTCGTTGAATCATAATTTAAAAGAAAAAAAAGGGAAGAAGAAAAGATTTCGC
>MU769982.1:44130-58567 GCA_026770625.1 Nicotiana glauca | reverse complement strand
CCCCCCCCCCCCCCCCCAAAATAAGATGAATCACATTGAGGTACTATAAAATACGATATGGAAATCACTTCAAATATTCCTCAATGCAACGTAAGCCCTAATGGCAAGGTATTACATAAGATGTTTCAAGTTATAAGTGATATATTATACATCAATATTAAGGCAAATCAATAATGGATGGACAAAAGTCACAAAGTAGGAGATGAGATTAGGTCATCATTCTTAAAATGAACAGTAATAAGGAAGTATTAAAGGGCCTAGATTTATACATATGGGATAAGTAACAAGAGTAAGCTGAAATTTGATAACATACCTCAACAACAATAAATCGAAGTAAGAATTATGGTATAGTATGTCCTACCTAGATACAGTAAAATCACATTGTTAGATAACCGGTTCTATGAAACAAAATGTAGCAATAATCGTAATTTCAATAAAATACCGAGCAAAGAACTTTGGTATACCTACAAATGCCCAGATGGACATTTCATTAACCTCTGTATATGTTTGCGAAGTGAGGCCTGGAGATTGGCTAGAATCTAGAGGAAAAAGAGGAGAAGAGTCGTATAGGCACACTTACAAGGTCAGAGTCGTACATGCTGCATGATAGAAGGTAGCAACAGTTACGAGATTAGAAAGATCCCCACCACAAGTCATGGTATGAGGAAGAGGACTAAAGGGAGGAATGCCCTAGCCTTTGGACTTATTCACAGAACAATTGCCTAGATGGCAAAAGGAGCACTAAAGTATTCGTAAGAGATATGGGTCATGAGAATGATAAGTGCATTATTCAACATTCGAGGACGAATGTTCCAAAGGGAAAAATGATGTTACATCCCGCATTTTCGTATATTAAAGTTTCTTCGTAAGTTAATCGATATAAGTTCGGGAATGGTATTATTTTGAGATTATAAGCATCATGATATTTCAAACAAGTGATGAGTAAATTCGTGAAGGTGAGAGGGGAAGCAAGTCAAGGAAAATAATTTTTCGTCCAAGTTTGACATATTAGGGTAAAATGCGGGCCGAGCGATAATATCCGATATTTATGGACTAATACCATACAAGGTACCATATGACCATGATAGTAGGATGTATAAAGTGTATTAAAAATAAGTAGAATTTTAAGTAATTTGAGATAATTCTTAATTATGTGGGTAATTAGTTAATTATTGGATAGTGGGAAATTATCAAATTAATCATGAGATTAGTAGTTAATTAATAACGTGGCAGCCCTTGAATTTAGCAATAAAAGCCATTAGGTGACTCATGAAAGACTTGGTAAGGTGGGAAAATTACTACGGATTGCATTAGGGTAGCTGCTAGAGAGGTATAGGGGTCACGAAGGGTTCTTCTGGGTGTCATAAAGGGGACTGGTGGTGAAATGAAGAGGTTCAAGGTAAAGTGGAAGCTAAGAAAGCTGCTTATTTGAAGCTAGTGGAGAGTACAAACGAGGAGAAAAAAAGGACTTATTGGGAGTGCTACAAAAAGGCAAAGAAAGAGGCGAAGTTAGTAGTTACGATCGCTAAGAATGCGGCGTTTGCTCGTTTGTACGAGGAGCTCGAGGGCAAAGGCAGGGACAAGAGGTTGTACTGGTTGGCCAAGGCGTGGGAGAGGAAAGCTCGTGACTTAGACCAAGTCAAGTGCATCAAGGACGAGGATGGAAAAGTGTTGTTGGACGAGGCACTTATTAGGAGAAGATGTAAGACATACTTCCATAAACTGTTGAATAAGGAGGGGGATAGACGCATTGTGCTGGGTGAGTTGGAGCACTCCGAGAGTAGGCGGGATTTTGGGTACTGTAGGCGGATTACGATATAGGAGGTGGAAGGGGCGATGCGTAAGATGTGCAGTGGCAGAGCGACGGGGCCATAAGAAATCCCAGTGGAATTTTGGAAGAGCGCGGGGCGGGCAAGTTTGGAGTGGCTCACTGGGCTGTTTAATGTTATTTTTAAGACAAAGAAGATGCCCGAAGAATGGAGGTGGAGTATGATGGTTCCATTTTAGAAGAATAAGGGTGATATCCAAAATTGCAATAATTATAGGGATATCAAATTGTTGAGTCACACTATGAAGGTTTGGGAGAGGGTGGTGGAGGACAGGGTAAGGAGGTGCGTGTCTATTTTCGAGAATCAATTTGGATTCATGCTGGGGCATTCGACTACAGAAGCGATTCATCTGGTAAGGAGACTAGTGGAGCAGTACAGGAAGAGGAAGAAGGATTTGCATATGGTGTTTATTGACCTTGAGAAAACATATGATAAAGTTTCGAGGGAGGTCCTGTGGAAGTATTTGGAGGTTAGCAGTGTACCGGTAGCGTACATTAGTGTGATTAAGGATATGTATGATAATGCTAAGACTCGGGTGAGGACTTGGGGTGGTAACTCGGAGCATTTCCCTGTGGTGATGGGGTTGCACCAGGGATCGGCTCTTAGCCTATTTTTATTTTCCTTGGCGATAGATGTATTGTCGCATCACATCCAAGGGGAGGTGCCTTGGTGCATGCTATTTGCCGATGATATAGTGTTGACTGACGAGACGCGTAGCGGAGTTAACGCGAGGTTGGAGGTTTGGAGACAGACCTTGGAGTCTAAGGGTTTCAAACTGAGTAGAACCAAGACGGAATGCTTGGAGTGCAAGTTCAGTGACGGAACCCAATATGCAGACGTAGAGGTTAAGCTTGATGCTCAAGTTATCCCCAAGAGAGCGAGTTTTAAGTATCTCGGGTCTATTATCCAAGGTAACGGGGAGATTGATGAAGATATCGCGCATCGTATTGGAGCGGGATGGATGAAGTGGAGGCTCGCTTCCGGTGTTTTGTGTGATAGGAATATGCTGCTAAGGCTTAAGGGTAAGTTTTATAGAGTGGTGGTTCGACCGGCTATGCTATATAGGGCTGAATGTTGGCCAGTCAAGAACTCCCACGTGCAGAAGATGAGAGTAGCAGAGATGAGGATGTTGATATGGATGTGTAGGTGTACCAGGAGAGATAAGATTAGGAATGAAGATATCCGGACAGAGTGGGAGTAGCCTCCGCGGAGGACAAGATGCGGGAGCCGAGGATGAGATGGTTCGAACATGTTAAGAGAAGAAACATTGATTCTCCAGTTAGGAGGTGTGAGAAGTTGGCCATGGAGAGTTTGAGAAGAGGTCGAGGTAGGCCTAAGAATTATTGGGGAGAGGTGATTAGGCAGGACATGACGCTGCTTCAGCTCACCTAGGACATGACCCTTGATAGGAGAGTGTGGAGGTCGAGGATTAAGGTAAAAGGTTAGTTGGTAGTTTATAGTTATTCACCGATAGTCTTAGTAGTATGCATGTCCCTTCATATTCTTAGATTTTTATTATGTTATGTGGTTTTGTTCACCTCAGGTATTGTATTCCCTGTTGCTATTATTTGGTGCCACTTATCCTTTATCTTTACCTTTTTTTTATCTTCCATATTTCTTCCTCCCTTGCTTTCCTCTTCTTATTCTTGTCCTTCCTGTGCCGAGGGTCTATTGGAAATAGCCTCTCTACCTGAATTAGGTAGGGGTAAGGTCTGCGTACAGACTACCCTCACCAGACCCCACTTGTTGGGATCAAACTGGGTTTTTTGTTGTTGTTAAGGTGTCCCTTTGACATATAGGCATGGGAAGAACGTGAATCATACAAATATATGGCCTTTAACATTCTTTAAGCCTTCTTCAATGTGAGTTACACAAATAATGTTATGAAGATACAACATCACGTTTTAGATAGATTGCATACGTGATTTACAAAGGTTGGAGCTGGAGCTGTAACCAGGGTTGCTTATAGGGCGGATCGAAAAGCTATTTACTCTTAACGGTTCGGCTTATCGGTTATTGGCTTTTAAATATATTAATCCGCTAGCCACCCGATAAGATATCGAGCGGATTGGTATCGGTTTAGCTCTTATCGGGCGATTATCAGGCGATTTATCGGATTGATATCGATCTCAAAACAGCACAAGCACAAGGCAGAGAAGGCAACCGTTAGAATGTCAATTTCAGAAGAAATCTCTTTGATTTCTAGTTTAAAAAATTGATTTCAATGTAAACTAGGTATTTTCAAGCTTCCTTTTCTGTGAATGGATTTAACTCTTTCCTATTCTTCATACTTTCCCTTTTGGATTCTTTCAGTTTCATTTCGCATGTCTAAGGTGTAAAGATGGTTAACTGATTACTTCATTTATCATGTAGAAGCTTTGACATACTCATTCATCAGTATTTAAAATTTTCATTGGCGTGTGGCATTTTATATCTCTATTCCCTCTCCCACGGTGCTGATTGTAATTTGTGGTTATCTACTGGCAGCTTCTGTCCCGTGAGTCATGACTCTCACCAAATATTCATTGATCTCTAAGGACTTTCGGAATTGAATGGCTGGTGAGTTTTGTGAACTTTAATATATATATATATATATATATATATATATATATATATATATAACTTATTCTTAACGGGTTAACGAATTATCCGATAAGAAAATTGAATAATCCGCCCTCAAGCCGATAAGCTGTTAATGAAAAAATTCAATTTGTTCCCCATCCGTTAAACCGTTAACCCGATACCAATAAGTCATTACGCCACTTTTGCCGTTCGGTTTTTGGTTTCGGTTCAGTTTTGAACATCCCTAGCTGTAACGTGAGATTTTGCGATTCTAAGAAAGTACGTTGCAATCTTTCTCAAGAATATCATATGAATTTTTCCTACTCCGATCTTGTCGTCACGTGCTTTGTCGCAATTGACATGCACTAGAGGGATTGTTAAGATAATTGACTCAGGTATGTTAAGGCTAAGCCCTTCCTTCATTTTGGCATGATGTCGTAATTATACGAGTTTGATAACGAGGCATAAAGAAATATTCATATCCCGGAATTTACGTATATTTTCCTAGTCTTGTAAGTTACAATATTCTCCTTGTCAGGACTTCATATTCAATTGAGTATTTCCTTTTTCTAGTCAAGAGTGCAGAGAGTCTATATATATAGTATTATAGTATTTTCATTATCATCGAGCTATAATCGATGGGCAGGCCCCTATTGGGCAACCTATGTACACATGGTAAGTTATATACCGAGCCTACTGTGGCCGAGCGCCTATGAGCGGGCCTAGTTGGTCGAGATACAAAGCCTAGTATGGCCGAGCGCCTATGAGCGAGCCTACTATNTATATATATGTCGAGCCTTATAGGGCCGGACAACTATTTTACTTACTATATTGAGAGAGTTGAGTCAGTATCAACAGGTAAGCATATCTTTAGAATATCGTTGACTTCCAGTTACTTCCAGGTATTATATTATCGGTTCAGTTTCAGCTTTCAGTATATTGCCTTACATACTCAGTACATTATTTCGCACTGACATTCCTTTTCTGAGGGCGCTGCATTTCATGCGGTGCAGGTTCACACAGACAGACGAGTAGACCTCTTCATTAAGTGTTTCCCGAGTTCAGCTTGATCGGTAAGCTCCATGCCTTTCGGAGTTACTGGGTCTAGAGCTTTACGTATATCTTGTGTATATATGTATGTATGTTATGAGTAGGTCAGGGAGTTGTTCCGATCACAGTATATCCATCTGTAGAGGCTTGTAGACATATCCTGTCAGTTAGTATAGTATGTTGGGCTTGCAGGCCTTGTATGTATATTTGGTTTGTTTGTTAGTTGCAATAATTGTGACGGCCTTGTCGACCCAGCTTTATATTGATATTTAATCAGCATTCGTAGTTATCTTGCAATGTGGCTCATGGACAAAGTATGGTATCATATGTTCAGAGTCCCTTGATCACAAGTTGGTACGCAAGGATAGGTGAGGCACCGGGTACCGGTCTCGCCCTCCACGTTCGGGGCGTGACAAAAATGTAGGTTGCACTTCAGACATTTTGGCCTTAAGTGCATCTCAAGTATAATTTTTTACTTCATACTTATTAGCCTTAAGTGTAGCTAAATGTTCGTTGCACTTCAGACCTTTTGGCCTTAAGTGCATCCGAAGTGTAAATTTTCACTTCAAACTTATTGGCCTTTAGTGCATTACACCATTTGTTACACTTCAGACCTATTTGGCCTTGAGTGCATCTAAAGTGCAATTTTTCACTTCAGACTTATTGGCCTTAAGTGTAGGAAAACGTTTGTTGCACTTCAGACCTTTTGGTCTTTAGTGCATATAAAATGCAATTTTTCACTTCAGATCTATTGGCCTTAAGTGCATATAAAGTTTAATTTTTCTCTTTAGATCTATTGGTCTTAAGTGCATGAAATTATTAGTTGTACTTCATACCTATTTGGTCTTAAGTGCATCTGAAGTATAATTTTTTCAATTATGACTAATTTTTTTAAACTTCAGACACAATAAGTCTGAAGTTGATTGTAAAATGGGTAAGATTGTAATTTTTTTTTTGCGAAGTGGGTATATGTTCAATTGTGACCCCAAATACGGGTATAGATGCAAAAGCCCTGAAAAAGTCTCATCAGTCAAATAGGTCTTTACACAAATAGTCGGTCATATTTATTGTTAATTTTTTTTAGCTGTATACATAGTTTATACATTGATTATACATAATTATATTCATATAATACATAAATTGTGCATATATTATATATTCTCCGATTATTTTTATTTTAAGTGATTGGGGAATGGTTATTTGAGTTAATTCTTGAGAAATCTTCACAAAGCACTATCTTTTGGTAGTAATTAGCCATCTATAGATACCATTTGCTAAATTACGGATTATAGATACCTTTTGTGTGGTTATAAGATGTATTTGATGTATTTAAGCTATTGTATTCATGAATACATTAGCAAAAATAGGCATGAATCAGGGAAGTCTAGCTAATCATTTGTTGTATTCGAGTGTATTTGACTGTATTCATGGAGTAAAATATGGGATTACAGCTGGACAGATTATTGTATTCAACTGTATTCGACTTACGCTATTTTTAAAATTAAAAGTGAACAAATTAACATAATAGACTCCTAATATAACTCAACAAACTCAATTATAACACATAAATTTTGTATTTTCAGTTATAAAAAAGATTCTCAGCCGAAAAATACCCCAAAAACATAGCAATCTTTAGAGAAATTATATAATACATATGAATACATAAATTATATTAATTAAAAAAGCATATGAATACATTCATGGCATATAGCGAGACAGTGAATATAATAAAATACATATAATGCAGCGGGATACATTGAAATACAATAAAAAAAAGGACAGTGAATACAATAAAATATATGAAATACAACGAGATACATTGAATTACAATGAAAAAAAGACAATAAATATAATGAAATACATGAAAATATATTGAAATATATTAACAGAAAATCAATTAAATGCCGAGCAACATACATTGATCTTCCTCAATTTGAATTAAGATTCGTCTAAACCCCTATACCCAAAGTTTCTACATATATAACATCACTTTAAATTCTTTCAACGAACTCCAGCGAATTTCCGCCACCTAAAACCACCACAAAAGGCGAAAACCTAGAATTCAGAATATGGTGTAATTCCAGGAGCATATAATCATAGAACTTCTAGAAGATACCAGTGGCGGTTTAGTAGTAATCTCCGCTGGTCTCGGTATGCATATGCGGCAATTTATACTCCCAAAACCCTTAAATCATAGTAATAGCAACTTCACAAAAAGTATCATACGAACTAAACAATTCGAAATCAACATCTCTGAATGGGCTTTGCACAAATCCGGTGGAAGAAGGTGGAGATCGGAAATTTTAATGGGACGAGGGAAGAGAATGAGATTTATCAAAGTAGAGAGAGAAAGAAAATAGTATAATTGATTAGTGTATTTAGTGGCTTAGGCTATGAGGTAACCAAAATTAAATATTTTGCTATAAACTTTAAAATGTGCCTATAGAATATAATTTTTTTAAATGATATTTATTTAAAATAAATAAGGTGTTAAACTTTGCTATAGGAGGTAAAAATTCCTTAATTCTTCGGTCAAATATGTTAAAAGCCCAAAAACTTCTTCTTCACATCGGTATAGGCCTCCATGAAATGCCTTGCGAGATGTTGCATACAGTTTTTCAGGGCCCAAACATAGAAAGCCATGCTTATCAAACTGGGCCAGCCCATACCCTTGACCCAAATTTACTTTCAAAACAACACTGATGACCTATCTATTTCAAGTTCAATAACTGAGCGACATTTTCTCCTTTTCTAGATTATATATGAATTTATTTATTACGAAAAAGCATAGATATTATATATTTAACACTATATATATTCCATATTTCATTCTTCCCTCTATCCTTTGAGAACTTTAATATATTGCAATCGAATTTTATGTTGGGACGTCCTTTTTAAAATTTAAAAAGAAACTCAGTTGGGACGTGTTGATAAATTAAATAATATACCCCCTTTTAAAATAGAAGATCGTAAAGCTTATATATAAGTCAAATATTATTAATTTGGTCAACTTTGATCGATTTTCCAAATTTAATGTGGTACAATGCATATAACTTCCATTTCACTTTAAGTGGTTTAATTCGTTTTCAGCTCCTAATTTAAGTAATTTGAAATTTGATAATTGTCTTCAGTCCTTCCAAAATTTCATGTGAAAATAGTAGGGACTTATTAAATTAGAATGGATCACTATATAACGACTAAGCTTTTACTCTTAATTAGAAAACAAAATACATTACGAATAAGTTGATAGTCAAATTTCATTATTTATTTGAGCCGACAAAATTGAGGTAGTACAATCGATTAATGATCAACGAATTAATATTTAACAATCAACTTTTTTGCAGTGGTTAGACCTGAATAATCTTTGAAATTTATTCTTTCACATAAATTCATATTATTTGCCCATTTTCTACATTAATATATTTGCAGGCAAACTCAAGAAGCTTTCATTTGTCACCTGTTATCATCTTCATCACGCATGTATGTACATGTCAAAGGTAAAAATGAATAAGAAACAAACCTACTCCATATTCTTCCGTTTTTTCATATACAAAAAATATGCATTGATTATTGCACAAAAATATGATTATTATTTTATTAAGCGGTATACGGTATAAAAATCCCAATAATGCTTGTCAAGAAAAAAATAATATGACCTTTGTTTGACCAAAAATATAAACTTTGATTCAAATAATTAAATTTATGTAAACAAGGGTTAATCTTCATTAACAATAATATCCTTAGATCTCAATTTTAAAAGAAGCAATTGATATCATACGAATTTGGGTGGACAGTGATGGTATCACGTGAAAAATATTTTGGAAAATCAGAAATAGTAGTGTAGCATGTAATATTCAATGAACAATAATATATGGTATTTAAGTAAATAGAGGGAATGAATCATTAATTAAAGGATGGAATAAGTGAACTTTCTACCTCACAATGATTGACAGACAAATCCTTAAATAAGCGAGCATTTCTCGGATCTGATGGTAAAGTGTAGACAAGAATTTAAGTAAAAATGTGATCTTTGTATCAAGTGAGAGCCGAATCTTTTTGTCAAAGTATCTTTCTTACAAAATGATTATCACATGCCCCTCTATCATTGCCTCTTTTTCTATTTATATGAGACATGTTACTAGGAAACTCTAACAGTACAAGAGCAGAGAATATCCACTAAAATATTCTCTTTAGTATCCTATCTTGAAAACTAGCCATTATAGCTCTATCAACGGTTGTCGAACTCGACCCTTAACCGCCTCGACTATGGCCCACGTTGATTCTTCGACTACGGCCCCCGTTAACTCTTCGACCACATGCTTTGTGGCCTCTCGGACCATATTGACAAATGATGATTTGAGGATTCCTCTCATAATATTATCTTGGCCAAAATATTCTAAAGGCGGATTTTTACCTATACAACCTTCACGTTAATGACCTTAAATTCCGGGTAACAAATTGTATTTAATTTGAAAATTTATGTCCCTTCATTCAATAAAAAACATTTCTTTACTGATGTATCTGGTGCGATGTAAAATGTCTCTAATAGAACATATTTGCTACCCATACAACCTTCACGTTAATGACCTTAAATTCCGGGGAACATTTTGTATTTTATTAGAAAATTTATGTCCCTTCATTCAATAAAAAACATTTCTTTACTGGTGTATCTGGTGCAATGTAAAATGTCTCTAATAGAACATATTTGCTAGAATTTTTGACTTTTAAATTATTTTTATATTATAATCGGATGTTGTAGGTGGGTATACTAATGTAGCTGCTTATATTAACAGTAAGTATGTGAATAATGGACAAATAGTAAAATGTCGGAATGGGACGTGGAAGTGGTGTTCTGGTGATAATTTCGGATAACAAAGGTTATTAACAGCTGGTGAAGGATGTGGAACACAAATAAATGTAGTTTAAAATAATAAAATAAATATTTTTTCTTTTTTCACATCATATTAGTGGAAGCAGGGGGACAAAGCTACTTGATTTATTATTCCTCATCCCAATTGTTTCCTTGTCTTTCAAGAAAAGTGATTTTCAACCTTCTTTTCTTTCATTTAATTAAATAACCTGAGTCTCATTTTCTTTTATTTTTTCTTATTTGGGGAAAAAGGAAAAGGGAAGCAATTCAGAAGTTGACCAAATATATGAAGACATACATATATGATGTTAAATCAACTGAATATCTAGCACTCCTCCATTGCATGGAAGCTGCATCAGAAATATTTCTAATGCCAAAGTTATTGAAATTAGTAGGATTTATTTCAATCAATAAGGAAACAAAAAGGACATGCGACAGTCATATTTTTTGGAAAAATTTACCCGCACCCGATATTTATATAAAATATTAAATAGTTAATAACTAAGATTATTCCCGCTTGGCTCGGAGGTTAGAGCATCGCATTTGAGCTATTTTGAGGTTCCCTCTGAAATGAGCATGTAAGGGATCGTACGAAGAAGTTTCGGGAGTTACAAAGGAAGCTTCTAGCTCATATTGGTCATGGGATGGGAACGAGAAATGAACTCTGTGAGATCGAATCTCCGGTTGCTCTATATTATTTTATTATGGTTAAACAATAAATTGAGGTGAAAATGTGTCAGTAAAGTTTAGGTAATAACAATACGCATAAAGATGCATACTCCCTCCGGTCCACAATAAGTGATTATTTTATATTTGGCATACCCATTTAGAAAATACGAACTCCTTGAGAAAAAAAATATATTCACTAAATTAACCTTAATTAATTGTTATTTTGACACATTGGAATATGTAAATTATATAGGCAAATTTTGAAATTTTTTTTTAATTCTTTCTTGATTATGTAAATGAACACTTATTTTAAAGCAAAATAACAAGATAAAATGATCATTTATTGTTGACCGGCCGGAAGAAATATTATTTACTCATTGAATTGGCGTAAGCACAGAGTATATGCAAATTTTTTCCTTTCTTCCATTTGTGCCTTTCCTGTTGCTTGTTTGACTCCCACTTTTTTCAGTTTCTACACTTTGTCAGCTGTCTGCGTTTGGTTCCATTTTCCTAGTTGTTTTTTAAAATCTTTAGGAAGGTTGGTGGGGTTGCAAATGGAGGAATGAGGATTGTTTTGTGCAAGAGACTTTTGCGTAGAAGAAACATTTCCGACCAAGCCCATGTCATGTTTGATTAAAGATGTTCAAAATAAACATGATTGTTTATTACTCTAAAATACTATTCGTGTTATAAATATGATTCTATTTAAAGAGATTCTCTCTATATTTAGAGAGATTCTAGGATTTATTATTTGGTGGCTAAGTCACATTCTCCCTATAAATAAAGGGTTCTATTCCATTGTAATTCATCCCAAATCAATAAGAATTCTCTCTCCCTACTTTTCTCTACAATATTGTTCTTCTTTTTTTATTGTTTCATAACACGTTATCCGCACGAAACTCTAACCAATTGAGTAGAAGCTTTGGGATTGAGCATAATAATTGTCAATTGTTCTATGAATTTCCTTCATGATTAAATTCTGGATTTAAGGTATGTATTTTACCGTATTTTTCTCTTTTATTCTATAATATGATTTTAAATACAAGCAAAGACAATAAATATAAAAGAGCTGAAATGATTATTAAAGAATTAGGTTTGGAAAGGTATGTGAGCTACCTTTCCATGAACTTCCTTCTCGCCCTTGATTACAAAGCACCACAATCTAAAACTGTCAAAAGAAATTGAACATGATTGTTGCAACTGTTCATTCCCGATGCTCTAACCTCTGAGCTAAGCGGGCCCACATAACAGAAATCTTATATGCCCACTAACGCAAAATAAGTTGATTCCTACTAAATTACTAGAAGCTCTTAGCTACTCAGCTATACTATAGGGTCTCATTACTTGACTGAAAAAGTGCTTATATTATGGGGGCTTCCCTTTCCAACATCTGACTTATATACAGGTCAACATCGACTTAAGAAGCACGAAAAAAAAGTAGCTACCTCGGGAGAGGGATGAGAGTAGTCTTTTTCCAATAGGCTAGCTGACTATTGCAGGAGTTCCTGACCTGAAAGGACACCAGCAAGCTGCTGCTGAATGTGAACAAAGTCAAGGAGATGGCAATTGACATTGAATTTCCTCTTCTGGTTTTAATATGAATTGACTCCGCTTTGGTCACTAGCCCCTGTTTTAGTGAACAGTGGGAGTTATCGGCGGCTCGACGATCTTTATTTCAAAGGTTTACCCAGGTGAAGCTTTTGACAGGTGTTCTTTTATTTATTTGTAGGTTTCTCTACTTCAGGTTGTGGAGGTCCAGGTGCAGCAATAAATATGGTTCTGAAAAACCATCACTCAATAGATCCAAGATATTGATCACATACTCCTTATCTCACCTACTGTATTCTCAGTTTGGCAAGGTTAAAGTAGGTGAGAGCTGGAAGAGTATCTGTCATCTATGTGATGTGAAATTGTTCCTCAAGCAAGGCAGTCAATAAGTAGTTTGTGTGAATAATGGAATGGTTAACATTACTCATTGGGAAGAAGAGGGTCAGCCAAACTGTGATCCACTTTGTACGTTTGTTGAGCAGACCACTCAGGCATTTTAGAAAAGGGAAGGGAACTTCTAACCCCGAGGGAGGCGGGAAGCGGTAGCTTCTAGAATGGAAGCTTCTCCTTTACTTTTTTAGAGCGTATCGCTATTTTGAGAGAGCTCATTTCTTTTCTAGCTTTGGTGGTAGGAATGAAAATCCTATCCTATACGAAGGCCTATATACAAAAAAACACTTTGCCTAGAATTCGAAGTTGCCATTCCCACCCGGGAATCACTTCACTCCAGCACCTCGTCAGTCTTCTTGCATCTTTTTCAGCTTTGAAAATTGACCTGGACCTAGTCATCCCGAACCGTTTTGCGGTTCTAGAGGACCCTGAATAAGAAGAGGCAAAGATGCCAGGACCTCGTCACTCATCTTGCATCTTTTCCAGCTTTGTCATCGATTTGACATGAAATATCGTAAAGCACATACAGATGATTTTGGTCCATTCATGATGTGAATGTGACAACATTTGATTTATAAATGCATATTCATTCTTGGAAGAATATGAACGTGCTAGTAGTAGTGAATATACCACACTCACCTCTAGAGGGAGGTTTGACATGACATACGCAAATAATATCATTATTATGGCAGAATGATTACTGGTCACGTACCAATTGTACGCCAAAATATTTTGGCATTGTGATTATTAAAAGACAACGGTAATGCAAGAAACAGTTCTTGCATATAATTTGGACCATAACCATAATGATATAACGACCATAACCATAATGATATAACTTTCTCTTTAAAAGAGATATTCACCATATGGGTGTTGATGAGTATGTGGTACTACAAAATTACCCGAGAACTCTGCAAGTGCCAATTATACTATTTTGGAGAAATATAATTAGTTACCAATAAGGTATTATGTTGTAGTAAGTCTCAAAGAAACTTATTCAGTTTCCAAAGTATATGCAAAAGCTGTTGATTATATTGAGATTATAAATAAAGGAACGGTTTAATATCTTCTATTACTACAACTTATAGGGGGTAATACGTTGAAAAGTTACCCGCTTTATTCTCCAATTTGTACTACATAAATAAAAGAATACCACAATGAAGTGGATACTTATTGATAGAGCCGTCAATATGGGCTTGGCCCGTTGGGCCAGCCCAGCCCAGCCCGTAATTTAGCAGGGCTGGGCTAGAATTTTTGGAGCCCCTTTAAATACGAGGCTTTTAAGCCCGGCCTGAGTAAGCCCGTGGCCCGTGAGGCTTGACTGAGGCTGGGCTGGGCCGGCCCGTGGGCCTAATAAAATATTTATTTAAAATATATAAAAATTAAAAAGTATACTGCCTTTAGATATGGAAAGTCAGAAGTGGATCTTTACTAAGAGGAACCAAAACTTGATCTTGAGAAGTTTCAAGAGGTGTTGTTGTCATGTATTGGAAGGACCATTCTAGAAAATATCCCGATC
>MU769982.1:5371-30531 GCA_026770625.1 Nicotiana glauca | reverse complement strand
TCGAATATATCGATAGGGAGGTCGGGTTAAAAATTAGAAAATTGGAGCCCCGAGTCAAATATGCGATCGCAGAGTAAATATGCGGTCCGCATAATGGACCGCAAAATGCTCCCCAAAAACTAAACATTCTGACTCAGTCTGCGATAAGAATGCGGTCCGCATTCATGTTCTGCGGTCGCAAAGTGCACCGTAGAACTCACCCTTGCAAAATTCAAAGGAAAATATGCGATGACTTTGCGGTCCGAATTTCGATTATGCGATCGCATTTCGACCGCATAACTGATTTCACTTTTAACTAACATTCTGCCTCACTGTGCGGCAGATATGCGGTCCGCATTTCAATTATGCGACCGCATTCTGGACCGCATTTCTTGCATTTTTCTGGAAATTTATTCTTGACTTTTGAATGCATTATTCAATCCAAAAAGGTCCGCGCCGCGGCTCGCAAGCTCGCCGCAAAGTATATTTATGAACTGTTAACACATGCTCCTAACTTGGCACCACGGAACCCGGATTTTCGAGTAGGGATTTCACGGGGCCTTACATTTTCTTCTCTTTGGAACTTAATGAGAAAGAAGTCAGAACCCAGGTCCATGATAGGTAGATCTTCTGTTGGTTTCCATAAATCTAGAAGTTTCGTTCGTAGAATTTGATGAGTAATCCTTCTACCAAAAAGTTTTACTATTACAGAATATTTTCAAAGTTCATACAAACGTGATTTATCAGATGAGGTAATTGGAATAAACATATCATCATCAATAGGGTTATGGAGGATTTCATCTGCTAGATCTGATGAATTTAAAGGAATTAGTTGGTTTCTTCGTGTTGCTGATAGGTATTTGTCTGTGAGCAAAGTCTGATGGTCAGATTTTGACTCATGCACATACAAGACTTAAAAAAGACTAAAGCACAAAACTTGAGAAGTTTAGCTATCTAACAGAAGCCTCACCCTAAAAACATGATAAGAATGATGATTAGGTACGTGATTATATACATGTGTGATTCGTGGCAAACACATTAAAACTAACTATTTATAAAGTAGTATAGTCTTTACTTAGTTATATATACCGCACAAGCTCCTTATTGTTTCTAAGTATTTTATTAGACCTTACATTGCGTTAGAATTAATCTGTGTATACAAAAAATCTTCCTCCTCTCTTAAGAAAACTCAAAGAATAAATATTAAAAGAAATCTTTACGCGGTGACCATCAAGATTTTGTGTGCAAAATGTGGCAATGCTTCGGTGGCCATGACAAGTTGACCGACAATTTTTATAATAATAATTCTATCAATGGTTCATGAGAAACCGCTATATTTTAGTAAGAGAGTTGTGAAAGCTTCAGAAAACCAAATAACAACTGTGTTGGCAAATGCACACATTAACACTCCATTTTATCAACAAGAAAAAAAATTGGTTCTTTAATTTGAGAATTATACTTGTAACAACTTAAAAAGACAACTTTAAAAAGGGGGAAAATAAGGCTTTATTATGTTTCTCATGAATCATGATTCATGATTCAACCCTTTTGCTTTAACAACAAAAAGAAAAGCAGAACGGCTTTGATCCTTTGATGTTAGGATATTAGGTGTTGATTTTGACATTTCACAAATTTATGTCCGTATACTTTGATTAATTTTACTCTCTTTCAGTACTGTTGGTTAATTCCATCTTACTTTTTTGTTTGTTTGGGTATCTTTTCTTCTTTTTTTAGCTTACTTCAACACAACTAATTTTTGACAAAGAAAAATCAAGATAAAATGTGATAGCTATTCTATCAAGTTCTCTGTACAAGCTGTAAATATATAGTTTTACAACTTAATTATTTTATTAAGGTTCAATAAAACAAACAAAAAAATGTTAGCTCCCCTTCGTCCTCTCTTTTAATTGCCACAATGTGCATTGGTGTCGGTGTTATTCATCTCAACTTACAGTGCTCTCTTTTCTTTTTTATCTCTGCATAAATATATAAGTTAACGTAATTAATTTTCTTCTCTTATCTAGTTGATCCTGGAAGATTAATTTTAGGTTTTTATGAAAATCTCTCTTCCTAATTTTGTTATTGCGAGTTCCATCAAATTCTAGATTAATTGTTGTAGATCTATTATTCAAAAGAAGATATTCTCGCATCTACCATGTATATAAAAATAAAATATTTATATACTCCAAGTGGATGGATATTTCTTTTTTTTTTTTTTTTAAATGAGAGCAGATACAATCAAACATTTCTATAACAACATCCCTATATAACAACACCTCATTATAAAAATCAAGCTTTTTCGGAACCAATTTTTATGTTATATTATAATATATGTTCTATATAATAGTATTTCCTTACAATATCCAAAAATATTTGGAACAAACAAGTCCGTTATAGAAAGATTTGACTCTTTATAAATATCAATATTATTGATGATATGATTTGAAGAAGTCCCTCAGTTGCCGTAGAACTTATGTGTCTTTCCTTAGTTTTGAAATGGACGAAAGGTGATAATGCGATTTTTAAAATATATATAATTGTAAAATATGTAATTAGAACATATGAAAGATGCGAAATACCGAACATTGTTCCAGACTGAGTGAATCGACAAGCAACAAATTGGTGTAGCTTGCGACAATAGGTATATGATGTTTTGGGACATACTCATTCCACGAAATGACTTGAAAAAGCAACAAAATTTGGTTGAAACCTCGTCATTCCTTTGCATGCCCGCCCTTTAATTTACTAAATGACTTATGCGTGTACCACTTCTTACTTCGTATGTCTCGAATGCAAATTCCACTAGTCATGACACTGCAAGTCTATTTACAGGGCTTATAAGAAATAAGAATAATTAAAAGCAAAACAATTAAAAAAACTAACAAAATAACAAAATAGAGGAGAGTTAAAAAAAAAAAAAAAAAAAGGGAGAATAATTTATATTCTAAGGCTAAGTGCTGACTCATGAATTAGTCAGTTCCCGTTGGATGAAAGAGCAACTGCGGCGCCTATATTATATATCGGTTGCATTATTTTTAGGCCTTTAATAAGAGATTGTTGTTTGGCTAAAAAATTATCAATATACTTTATAAGCTTAAAAACAATCAAAAATAAATGAGGGTAAATCGTAATCAAATATAATAAGACCTAGAGATGAAAAATGAAGCTGTTATTGTAGATCTGATAGTATAAAACTATAATATGAACTCGAGAGGAAGTATTCGTTAGAGATAGAGATGAAGATAGAGAGAGAGTAGGAGAGAAACAGAGAGTTGTAATATTCGAAAATAATAATGATGCCCCTTTTACAGTGTGAAGGTCTCCTTTATATAGTAGAAGGCCTTCCTCGAAATAATCATAGAAGTACAAAAGTAGGTAGCGTCTTCTTAGTGAAGACGCTGAGTTTTAAACGACGTCTCCTTTGCCCCTACGTCCAAGTCGTATCCTTGCTTTAGTTGACGTATACTCGCTGGGCGTACCCATCGGCGTAGAGGCGTTGAGGGTCAAATTTGACCCTATACAGTTAGCCCCTCCATTCGTTGGAGATGCATTCGGTAGGCGTCTTTACTGGGCGGAAATGCAAACCTCGTCTTGGGAGAATTTGACCTTGCCCTGGGGCGGCAACGTGAATGAGATGAAATGTATGACATTGTTGAGCCGCTGACGCGTGGCTTCTTTTTCAGAATGACGTCATCGCCCACATGCGTCATTATTACACTTATTCTCGAGGCGGTTCAGAGGATGATGTGACATTCTGGTTTTCCGCGCCCGTTTTGAATCATGCCTTTTCGATTTCTGCACAACCTAACCCTATAAATAGGGGAAAGGTTCAATCCGATTCATCTTTCGAACCTTTGGAAAATATTTTCCGATTTCCTTCTTTGCTTTTCTTTCTTGTAACCGTTATTTCGTGCGAGACTCCTCCACTCCTTTAAAATCATACTTCTGGTCGTTAGTGCTTTATTTATTAAACAGAATAACATGGCAAAACATCGTCAAGCTAGTAAAAAGACCAAGGATGCTGCGCCATCTAGGGTTCCACCCTCCTCTGGCGGCGAGGAGGAAGAAGCAGAAAAGACCCTCGTTCTCCTTACGGTAGACAACGTGCTCCCAAAGGAAATGCACATTCGAAAAGATTTTCAAACGAAAAGCCCAGCCTTTCCCTGGGAGCATAGTGTATTATTGCAATCTCATTTAGACAATCTTTGAGTGACACACAACGTTCCGGGCCATGTGGAAATGGCTCCGACTAGGATGGATTATGCCAATGTGCACAGGCCTGGATACTGCACATTTTACGAGTACCCATTTTTGATCGGTTATAGTCTCCCGATTTACCCTCTAGCGGAGGAGCTCTGCAGCTTTTTCAACGTGTGTCTAGCTCAGCTTACTCCTTACACCTTGAAGGTGTGCAAGATTCTGACCACGTACGCAGCTAAGGCTGAGTGCAGAGTCTCAATTCATTATCTTTTACAGTTGTTCAACCCTGGTTACCTGAGGGGTACTATGATGCAATTGAAGAGCAGTGGTACGAAGGGCTTGGTAGTTAAGTCTGACGACAAGACCAATCGCGACTTCTGGCGTAGGTACTTCTACATCAGAACGGAGCACCTGGTGTCTAACCCTGAAGGGTTCCCGGAAAGGTGGAACTCAGAACGTAAGTACCTTTATTTGTGGAATTCATGATTGTTTGTGACCTTGACCATTCGGCCACTTTGATTTCTTTCTCTTCCTTTTTGTAGTGAGGGCTTCTCCACCCCAATTTATTGACAATATTAAATCATAGGTGGAAAAGTTGATACCTTATGCGGAGGAGTGCCATACCAGGGCCGCATTTCGTCAACAGTATGGCCCGTCAGGTAATTCTTCGGCTTTGGTTTGGAGGCTTCCTTAGGTTTTGTTACCTGACTTACTCGTGTTGGCAGGTCGGAGCGCGCCCAAGAAGAAGGAGGCCGTCGTTACCTTGCCTAGGGCGAGGCCGATTGTAATGGTGGAGACATACCCTGCGGTTCATTCAGTGATGGTGCTCCCGTGGTTCCTCAACAGGAGGTTGCGCCTATGGCGGCATCCGTAAGTGAAACGACTCCTTCAGTTCCATCCCCGCGGCCTGTAGAAGAGACCTCTGAAGGTGAGGAGCCGCTAGAGATAAACAGACGGCGGTTGATAACGGGCAAGGGGATAGCGACTAAAGACGAGATGGTAAGTGAGCCCCGTCAAGTGTTGAGGCCTGTTTTTATGGCCGATGCTATCCGTTCGGGGAGGTCGGCTCCCCAAAGGAGAGCTGCCGCCGATGCCAGCCCAGCCCTATTCCGGAGAGCGGTTCGTCGGCTACTATTGGAGAAATGGGTGATGATGCCGAGAGGGTGGACCCTGAGACTGCCCACGGAGATGCAGATGGGTTAGCGAGGGATCCAGCTCATGTGGAGATGACGGCGGGTAGGTCCAACCGCCGAATTATGATCCCCAGAGGGTATAATCTGTTGCAATACAGCGAGCATGCCGCGACGGATATGACCTTGTTATGTGCGGCTGTTGAGCGTGAAATGCTGAAGGGTATTAGTGACGGGGATCTATCCCGGAGGGTCGCTAGCGCGGCCTTACAGGTAGCTTTCAGTTTTCTTTGTGTGTCGTAAGGCTAACTTTGATGCGTACTGACTTGTCTTTCCTCTTTTTCCTCTCCTTTTTAGACTCTCATTTTGGAGGTTTAGAGGAGGCGGCGGGCGCAAAAGAAGGCGGCCACTTTCAACAAGATGGCGAAGAAGTACCAACGGTGCTGTGCCAAGCATCGGGCGTTGGCCGATCTACTTAAACAGGACCCGGAGTTTTGGGTGTTCCGTGAGGGCCTTGAACAGTCGGAGGCTCAATTGAAACGGAGGGTGGTCGAGCTGGAGAAGGTCGATGAGCAGCTGATGACTGCTCTGGCTCGGAACATTGAGCTGGAGACTCTTCTTGAGTCGAAGGAAGAGGAATTAGAGGTTAGCCGTGGGGTAGCGGCGGAAGCTGCTAATTTGCGGATTGAGGTCGCTGCCTTAACTACCGAATTCGATGCCAGGGCGGTTGAGATTAAAGTCCTTAAGCGGACTGCTCCGCCAAGGTCTGATGAGGATGCGCATCATGAGGCGCATGATATGTGGGTATACGTCAAGGCCAGATTAGTCGTACTCGAGGAGTACTTGGCTGCAGGTCGAGCCACTAAGGTAGAGGTTCGAGAGCAATGGCGCGTAGCCCGCGTTGCCCGCGAAAACTGTGGGTATAGTTCTGACTCCCCAGACTAGGCGGGCTATAACTCCAAAGACGTCAACCGTCTAGATGGCGACTCTTGGATCTCTGCAACTTACCAAACCAGGGGTGGCGATGGACAAGATGGCAGTCAGGCGGGGGACGATGAGCAGAATGGCGGTCACGCAGGGGGTGACGGGCGAAGCAGCGAAGCCCCTTAGGACTTGTATATATTTTTTGTTTTGTTGTATTTTTGGAATGTAATAGGGACCTTTTGTAAGGTCGGGTGTACATACATTTTTTGGATGATAATGAAAGTCGTACTTTTGTTGCCTTTCCTTTCCTTTTGTATCTTTTATTTTGGTACCTCGTCTCCGTAGAACGGCTGCTCGCTTACTTGTAGGATTTTCAGTATGTTTTTCGAACGTTGTCGGTGTTATCCGCCAATAGGATGCGGCTTCGATGCTAAATAGTGGTGGCTTTAGCTAATAATGACATCACTTCAATTGTTGTTTAAGTGCCCTTTGTTGCAGTCGAACAAGGTCGGCGACTGTTGGCAACGGCCTTAGCCGGTGGGATGTAGCTTTGACCGTCGTCGAAGTGCTTCCCTCCGTAGTCGAGCTAGGTTGACGTTTTAATATTGGTGGCCTTAGCCAAAATGAAGTTGATGGCCTTATCCATATAGTTAATTATGACCGCCTTTGAATTACTTACTTGTCGTGGTCGAACTAGGTCAATGGTTGACGGCGATGGCCTTGACCTTAGTCGTATATGTGACTTCGACTGTTGTCGAATTGCTTACTTGTCGTGGTCGAGCTAGGTCCACGGTTGACGGCGATGGCCTTAGCCATAGTAATGTCGATGGCCTTATCCATATACGTAACTTTGACTGTCGTCGAATTACTCGCTTGTCGTAGTCGAGCTGGGTCGACGATTGACGGTGATGGCCTTGGCCTTAGCCGTATATGTGAATTCGATTGTTGTTGAATTTCTTACTTGCCGTGGTCGAGATAGTTCGATGGTTTACGGCGATGGCCTTGGCCTTAATAATGTTGATGGCCTTAGCCATATACGTAACTTTGACTGTCATCGAATTACTTGCTTGTCGTAGTCGAGCTGGGTCAACGATTGATGGTGATGGCCTTGCCCTTAGCCGTATATATGACTTCGACTGTTGTCGAATTGCTTACTTGCCGTGGTCGAGCTAGGTCGACGGTTGACGTCAATTGCCTTGGCCTTAATAATGTCGATGGCCTTAGCCATATACGTAACTTCAACTGTCGTCGAGTTACTTGCTTGTCGTAGTCGAGCTGGGTCGACGATTGACGGCGATGTCCTTGGCCTTAATAATGTCGATGTCCTTAGCCATAATAATCTCGATAGCCTTAGCCATATACATAACTTCGACTGTCGTCGAATTACTTGCTTGTCGTAGTCGAGCTGGGTCGACGATTGACGGCAATGGCCTTGGCCTTAATAATGTCGATGGCCTTAGCCATAATAATGTCGATGTCCTTAGCCATATACGTAACTTCGACTGTCGTCGAATTACTTGCTTGTCGTAGTCGAGCTGGGTCAACTATTGACGGTGATGGCCTTAGCCCTAATAATGTCGATGGCCTTAGCCGTTTGCACATTGGAGATGGCCTTAGCCGTTTGCACACTGGAGATGGCCTTAGCCGTTTGCACATTGGAGATGGCCTTAGCCATTTGCACACTGGAGATGGCCTTAGCCATTTATACATTGGAGATGGCCTTAGCCGCACTGGAGATGGCCTTAGCCGTTCATACATTGGAGATGGCCTTAGACGTTTATACATTGGAGATGGCCTTAGCCCTTTATACATTGGAGATGGCCTTAGCCCTTTATACATTGGAGATGGCCTTAGCCGTTTGCACATTGGAGATCATGCTAGTCCAATCCCTTTGTCATGTCAGTCAGGAGAGCGTATGGAGTGGCTGGTATAATAAACTTGTTCCGTAAATATCTCAAGTTGTCCCCTCTGCCGCCTCGTTAAAAACCTCCCCGAGAAAAACCGATTGGGACAAAACTAGGGTAAGGGAAAAAGAGTGTGACTCTCGAGACACCTTTCAGAAATGGAAATACTTGAGGTGGGCGACGTTCCAATTGTTTTGGAGCATTTTTCCTTCCATTATTTCTAATTGGAATGCTCATTTACTTGCTGCTGCTGTGATTTTGTAGGGTCCGTCCCAGTTGGTGCCCAGTTTTCCTTCGCTTGGGTCTTTTGATACCAATGTTTTGACTTTGAGGACGTAGTCTCCCACTTTGAGTGGTCTTATTTTGGCTCTCTTGTTGTAGTATATTTCGACTTGTTATTTCTGAGCCACCATTCTTATGTGGGCCATTTCTCTTCTTTCCTCGGCCTCATCGAGGTCTTGAAGTCTGTTTATGTCATTCTTTGCTCTGCTAGTATGTGAATATCTCAAGCTTGGTTCACCTACTTTGACTGGTATGACCGCGTCGGTTCCGTAGACCAGTGAATACGGTGTTTCTCCTGTGCAGGATTTGGGTGTGGTCTGGTGTGCCCACAACACTTCTGGTAGTATATCGGGCCATAGTCCTTGGCTTCCTCGAGTTTCTTTTTAAGTATGTTCAATATTATTTTGTTGAAAGACTATGCTTGGCCGTTGGCAGCGGGGTGATATGGCGTGGAGAGTATTCGCTTAATATGCCATTTGTTGAAGAACTCTATCGTCTTCTGGCCGATGAACTGTCGTCTGTTGTCGTAGCTTATTTCCTTGGGGATGCCGAAACGGTAGATGATATTCTTCCATATGAAGGCGATGACTTCCTGTTTGCGTATTTGGACGTACGCACCTGCTTCCACCCACTTGGAGAAATAGTTAGCTAAAACTAATAGAAATCGTACCTTTCCTCTTCCCGCTGGTAGGGGACCAAATATGTCCATTCCCCATTTTATGAAAGGCCATGGGGAAGTGACTGAGTGGAGGGGTTCTCCTGGTTGGTGTATCATGGGGGCATACTTTTGGCATTGTTCGCATCGGCGAACGTATTCCGCTGCCTCTTTCTTCATAGTGGGACAATAATAGCCGGCCCGTATTATGCAGCGCATGAGGGCGCGGTTACCTGTGTGGGCGCCACAGTGACCCTCATGTACCTCTTCGAGTACTGGCTTCGTTTGGTGCAGCCCTAGGCACTTGGCCAGGGGTCCGCCAACCGTCCTTTTGTAGAGCTCGTGGTTTATCAGGCAATACCAGGCGGCCTATATGCGGAGCTTCTTTGCTTCTTTTTTGTCGTGTGGGAGTGTCCCATCCTGCAGATAGGATACAAATTGGTTGTGCCAGTCCCAAGTCAAATTTAAAGAGAGTACCTCAGTGTGATCAAGGGCTGAATGGAGGAGGGTGACCATACTTTCTTTGTTGAAGTTTTTAGTGGTTGCGGCCAATTTTGCTAAACCTTCTGCTTCAACTTTCCGTGCCCTCGGAATTTGTTCGAAGAGGCACTCGTCGAACTCAGTCATTAATCTGTGGATTTCTGACTGGTATTTTTGCCATCTCTGCTCCTTGATTTGGTAAGTCCTAGTGACCTGGTTCACTAAGAGTTGGGAGTCGCAATGGAGAACGAGTCGTCGAGTCCCATATTTGATGGCTAGTTTTATACCTGCAATAACAGCCTCGTATTCGGCCTCGTTGTTAGTCATTTCAGGGCATCGTATGGACTGGTGAATTATTTCGCCTGTGGGGACCTCGATAATGAGTCCCAGTCCCGATCCCGAGGCATTAGTGGCACCGTCAGTGTAAAGAGTCCATAGGTCGGTGTTGGAGGGGGCACGACGTGCCTCTAGTTCCACCTCTGGCAGTATCTCTGCGTTGAAATCGGCTACAAAGTCAGGAAGTACTTGCGACTTGATGGAATTTCTTGGGTGATATGAGATATCGTGCTCGTTGAGCTCTATGGCCCATCTGGCGAGCCTGCCTGATAATTCAGGATTATGTAGGACGCTTCTCAAGGGGAAGGTCGTTACTATTTTTATGGGGTGGCACTGAAAATAGGGTCGGAGCTTCCGTGAGGCTATGACCAATGCCAGAGCTAACTTTTCAAGGTGTGAATACTGAGTTTCGGCGTCCATTAAGGTTTTTCTAATATAGTAAATAGGAGATTGCGTACCTTCATTTTCGCGAACCAAGACTGCGCTGACGGCGACCACGGATACGGCCAGATACACCAGCAGGGGCTCGCCTGGACTCGCTTTGGCCAACAGTGGTAGCAAAGATAGGTATGCTTTCAATTTTCTCAAGGTTTCGATGCATTCTCGTTCCACTGTAACCCATTGTCCTTTCTCAACACGTTGAAAAATTTATGGCACCTGTCGGAGGATCGTGAGATGAACCTGGATAGGGCGGCTACTCGTCCCGTCAGCTTTTGTACCTATTTTTTGTTGTTCAAAACCTCAGGTATTGCATCTATCGCCTTGATCTGATCTGGGTTGACCTTGATGCCTCGTTGTGATACGAGAAATCCTAAGAATTTTCTTGAGGCTACGCCGAAGGCGGATTTCTCGGGGTTCAGCTTCATCCCGTACCTTCTCAATATCCCGAAGGCTTCTTTAAAATGGTCGATTTGGTCTTCTTTCCTTGTCGACTTCACCAGAATATCGTCGATATAGACTTCTATGGTCTTACCGAGCTGCTCCTTGAACATTTTGGTAACCAGTCTTTGGTATGTAACCCCTGCATTTTTTAGCCCGAAGGGCATTACCTTGTAGCAATATGTCCCTTGGTGGGTGATGAAAGTCGTTTTCTCCTGGTCCTCCTCGACCATCATGATTTGATTGTAGCCGGAGTAGGCATCTAAGAAGCTCAACAGTTCATGTCGTGCGGTGGCGTCGATCAATTGGTCGATGTGGGGTAGCAGGAATGAATCCTTTGGGCATGCCTTGTTCAGATCAGTGAAATCCACACACATTCTCCACTTCCAGTTTTTTCTTTTTGACCATGACGACATTGGCGACCCACTAGGGGTACTTCGATTCTTTGATGGAACCGTTGGCCAGTAACTTGTCTATTTCCTCACCGACTGCTTCATTGATAGCGGCGTTGAATTTCCTTCTCATCAGTCGCACGGACGGATGTAATGGATCGACATTCAACTTGTGGGTGGCGATGTCTCGCGGGATTCCCGGCATATCTGAATGGGAAAAAGCAAATAAATCTGCATGGTTATTTAGGAATTCATGATACTTACTTGGGTTGGCGAGGCTGTGCCCGATATAGGCTTTCTTCGTAAGGTCGGTGTCATCCAATTGGACTGGATCGAGATCTTCGACTGTTGCTTTGCAGGTCTCCGCGACGTCGGGGTCTCTAATGGTGTCCGTTGTTGGGTTGACCTTAGTCCCCAACACAGCTGATTGTTATGCCTCTGCACTCGCCCCCTTTAGCTGTTTGATGTGGGTGCAATCTTGAGCTATTTTGTAGCACTCCTGTGCGGTGCGCGGCTCGCCTCGAATGCTGAATACTCCCCATGGGGTAGGGAATTTGATCACTTGGTAAAAGCTTGAAGGGACCGCTCGCATGGCATGTATCCACGGGCGTCTTATGATGGTGTTGTACGCCGTTTCCTGGTTCATCACGTGGAAAGTTGTTTCCAACGTGATTCTTCCTGCTAAAATGGGCAGTGATATTTCTCCGGATATCCGTTCCACTGCATTGTTAAAACCAGTTAGTGTTATGCAATGCGGTATTATCTTATCCTCGAGTCCCATTTGTACGAGGACCCTCGGATGGATAATACAGGCGCCACTTCCGTCGTCAACCATGATTCTTTTAACATCTATATCGGTGGTACGTAAAATGATAACTAAAGCGTCGTAATGAGGGAATCGGACTTATCGAAGGTGATACCATCTTCGAAGTCGTCATACCGTTCATGGGCGATGTTCCGCTTTAGTTTGGGCATGGTGATGAACTTGACGTGATTGATTGCTAAGTCGTCTCCGCTTCCGATGATCATGTTTATCGTGCATGCTGGGGAGGGCGGCTTCGGCGGACCATAGGGTTGTTCCCGTCCGCGTGCAAAGTTGGTTTTCCCTTTATCACTGAGTAATTCTCTTAGGTATTCGCTGGTTCAGTATCCTGACTACCTCTTGCCGTAGGCCTATGCAGTCTTCGATTTTGTGTCCCCATTCCTGATATAACTCACATAGGACGTTTGATTTCCTTGTGGTAGGGTCTGATCTCATCTTCTGCGGCCACTGCACTTTGGTGCCCAGCCACTCCAGTGCGTACACTATTTCTGAAGGAGACACACAAAAGTTATGGGCGGATAATAAAGGAGGTATACCTCTTTCGTTTTGGAGTGGGGCGACATGTCCCTAAAGCGCGTCTGTATGCCTTGGTGGTGGACGGGAGGATCTGATGTAGGGCTGATGTCGATCTTTGTTGAAGCGTGGGAGTTGTTCTCGCCGTCCCTCATTGCTTTGATCCCTCCTTGTTTCTGAGTGTATCGTTGTTAGCCGTAGGGTTGGCCCATTAAGATCGTCCTCGTCCGCTCGTACCTCATCATAATAGGCGTTGTGGATTTCCTCCCATGTGGTAGGGGGATATTTCATGAGGCGGCTTAGCAGCTTCTTGGTTGCCCTCGAACCGTCCCTGTTTAGCCCGTTCTGGAAAGCGGCGACTTCCATACCTTCCGATACGTTTGGCAGACTCATCCTTACCCTATTAAACCTGGCTAGGATCTCCCTGAGTCCCTCCCTTGCGGTTTGCCTGACGACGAAGATGTCATTGAACCTTGCTTTCGCTTTCTTTGCACCTGCATGGGCGGTGACGAACTTATCCGCCAATTTCTCAAACATTGATATTTCCTTAGCTGGTAGTTGAGAGTACCACGTTAGGGCCCCTCCTGTCAACGTCTCACCAAACTTCTTCAGCAGCACCGATGGTACCTATTCTTTTGATAGGTCGTTGCCCTTCACAGCAGTGACATAGTGGATCAAATGATCCTCGGGATCTGTGGTTCCGTCATATACCCTCAAGTAAGGTGGCATCTTGAAGGTTTTTGGGATAGAGTGAGGGGTAGCTTCTTCGGTGTATGGTTGTTCAACGAACCTCCCCACGTCGCGTTTTGGTACAACTTGGGAGCACCGGGGATCTTGTCTACCCTCTCCTGATGTTCTTTCATTTGGTCACGAAGCGCCTTGTTTTCATTCTCCGTCTTCTTTAGGATGGTTGTTAGCGTGCTATCGTTGGTCTGTGCCTCGATTGGCATGTTATTTGCTCGTACAACCTCAGGTTCACCCATGGCAGCAGTGATGCCTATCGTTGGTATACACCTGACGTTACTTTGCGGTGACTTTTCAACCAAGCTACTTAGAGTACTTGTTAGCCATTTTTCCAGTAACTTCTTGACCACCGAGGGTGCTTCCTTAGCCGCCGATGTGGAAGCTCCTTTTTCATGCAAAATCGACAGATCTTCGGATGGGGAAGGTGAGATCTCTGCACCTGGTGTGATGCTAGGGGTTGCATTCAAGATGCCCTCGTCACCGGCCTCGTTGAGAGGACCAAAGAGATTGGTTGTAACACCCGTTATTGCTTTCATTCTTGTGTTATTTTTGGCCATCTTTTGTTTTTGTGTGGTGTAGAGAATGGTAGTTGGTTGTTCTCTAGGTGGATACTATGATTTTGATTCTCGAAATCCCCACAGGCGGCGCCAAATTATTTGGCTCAAAAGTTATCAATATACTTTGTAAGCTTAAAAACAATCAAAAATAAATGAGGGTAAATCGTAATCAAATATAATAAGACCTAGAGATGAAAAATGAAGTTGTTATTGTAGATTTGATAGTATAAAACTATAATATGAACTCGAGAGGAAGTATTCATTAGAGATAGAGATGGAGATAGAGAGAGAGTAGGAGAGAATCAGAGAGTTGTATTATTCGAGAATAATAATGATGCCCCTTTTACAGTGTAAAGGTCTCCTTTATATAGTATGGGGCCTTCCTCGAAATAGTCATCGAAGTACAAAAGTAGGTAGCGTCTTCTTAGTGAAGACGCTGAGTTTTAAACGACGTCGCCTTTGCCCCCACGTCCAAGTCGTATCCTTGCTTTAGTTGACGTATACTCGCTTGGCGTATCCATCGGCATAGAGGCGTTGAGGGTCAAATTTGAACCTATACAATTGTGAAGATCAAATTTTTTGCGGGGCGCGACGTAGGGAAGAAAATAAAAATTCATTCCGACCTCAAAAGAATGTTATGTATATAAAATAAAATAGAAAGTATTTAATGTCTAAACGTTTATTATTTACATATTTTTACATGAGGTGTATGTTATCGATCTGTATTTGTAAAATAATTTTGGATAAAATAAAATAACATAATTAGAAATATAAACGAAAAAAAAGATTAATCCGAGCCCACTGAATTCACAGTGTTTCCTTAAGGAATTAATCTCCTCCTAGTACCCAAGGTTATGAATTATTTCCTCCCAGGATAGAATAAATTACATACTGGTATAGTGATACTTCAAACCCCAGTATTTTAGCGAATACAAAGTTCGGTAGTAAATCATACTTACTGTTGCTTTCTTTGATACTAAGAGTATGTAGAAGAAAGGAGGAAAACTCAGAAAATCATATGAAAATTCTGAGAGAATGGACTTGTATTTATAGCCAATATTGGGCTGAAAACTGAAGAGGTGCAACTCTTCAGAATAGCTGTTTATGCAAAACGACAATAGTATAAATGGCTATTTATTCAACAATAAACTGGGGGAATTGAAGAGGGAGGTTAATTTTCAGTTGCAAAACTGAAAAACGGACAACTAATAACATAATTGGATTTAATATTAATATTGTCGGATTTAATCAATCAAATCAATCAATCATTTGATCAAAGGTATGTGTAGATGAGGGTCCTGAATCCTGACTGTCACCTTTCGAATCCTCGAAAGTGCTCTCTGAGATGGAAGGTTCATCTCGGAGCTGATATATCCCCTGAATCTGACGTGCTGAAGCCGACGGCGCGAGACTTTCCTTCTTCTCAACTCTTTAAGACCTAAAAGAAGAGCAATTGCTTATATCCATTAAAAACCTCTTCCTCTTCCAATATGGGACATTGTCCCTTCATCAAGGAGAGAATCTCAAATGAAACTAAAATATTTCATTTTCCCTCCATTTCTCATTCACCCTCTTTTAAGCTATATTAAGCTTAATTACCCAACAGTGCAAGTAATTGAAGTGGCTAAACATGAATTTAGAAGGATAAATTTCTTAGAAAGATCAATGAACTTACTTACACGGTTCATATATACATGTTACTCTTTTTTTTTTTTTACCGAGAACTTTAATAAAGGACTACATTATATTATTCGTGCACGTTAGTATATATGAGCTCAAACGAAGAAATCACGTTTATACTTTCGTACAATATCAATATGGAGAGACGTAATCTTTTGATAGGAGTAATTTTTTTTTGTTTTTCCTTTGTGTTAACACGGTTTTGCTTTAATTTTTTAATAATAAAAAGTTCAAAAAGACAACCTAAAAATGAAGTGGCCCAGCTTGATCAAGAATGGACAAATTGACTATCATAGATAATTGCGCTCTAAAGGCAGCGAGGAGCTAGTGTATCGTGATTCATTTTTTTAAATGAACTTTTCATGTTCCAAAAAGCTAGTAGTTCTTAATTCAAATCGTACTATCATGTCGTCGACTATAATAAAATCTAAATCACTTTTTTTTTTAGCCTATAAAAGACATCTCTTTTGTCCTAAAACAAACATTTATGGAAAATGTGCAATTGTGCATTGTGAACTTCTGCAGTCTAATGGTACTAGGTTTATTCGCTATTAGTAGTGGCAAGCATGAAGTCCGCATTTTTAAATAATTAATTAAACCATAAACAGCCTCTGTCTAAAATCTAATATGAAGATACTCTTTATTTGCAACGTGAAAAGCTTGTAAGGTCCAACTACCACGACTGTCATGATCAGTTCTAAGTGTGAAATCCATGATAAATATTATTATCTTATTTTAAGCATAGAAAACAGAGAGCTTCACTTTATATACATTGAAAATATATAGTAAGAACTTTTAATACTATCATATTATTAAGAAATGAGAGCAAAAAAGAACAATACAGTAATAGAGACAAGATGTATAGGAGAAGAATATAGAAGTTATCTTATTCAGGTGTGTTTCTTGTGTGTTCTTCCATAGGCAAAGAATGTCCTATTTATACTATACAAGATACACCCAAAACTCACTAGATACATCGTAGGAATTAATAGGTACATCTATCCAAATAGTACATTGTATAGAATGTATGGATGGATTAAATGAACATTCATATACATTTAATTTATTTATAACACTCCCCCTTGGATGTTCATTTGAAAGATAATGTGCCTCGTTAAAACCTTACTAGGAAAATTCATTGGGAAAAAGCCTAGTGAAGGAAAAAGAATACACATATCTTGTAATACGCATTGAGTGCTGCCTCATTAAAAATCTTACCAGGAAAACCCACTTGGGACAAAACCTTGGTTAAGGAAAAAAGAGTACAACGCGTATTATACTCCCCCCGACGAAAGCTTTATTTGATCTCGGAGAAGACGCATTCCAATCTTACGTCTCAGCTTCTCAAATGTTGATGTTGTCAATGCCTTAGTGAATAAATCTGCTAGATTGTCGCTTGAACGGATTTGTTGAACATTTATCTCACCATTTTGCTGAAGATCGCGTGTGAAAAAGAACTTTGGTGAAATGTGCTTTGTTCTGTCTTCTTTGATATATCCTCCTTTAAGTTGAGCTATGCAAGCAACATTGTTTTCATACAATATCGTTGGAATCTTTGTTTTTAAAGAAAGATCACACAATTGTTGAATATGTTGAGTCACTGATCTCAACCATACACATTCTCGACTAGCTTCATGAATAGCTATTATCTCTGCATGATTGGAAGATGTAGCCGCTAAAGTTTGTTTTATTGAACGCCACGAAATAGCTGTAATCCCACAAGTGAATAGATAGCCTGTTTGAGATCGGGCTTTATGTGGGTCAGACAAATAACTTGTAGCTGCATAACCAATCAACTGTGAATCAGATTCATAAGAATAAAATAATCCCATATCAATAGTCCCTCGGAGGTATCTAAAAATATGCTTAACACCATTCCAGTGTCTTGTTATTGGAAACGAACTAAATCTTGCTAATAAACTTACTGCAAAATTTATATTTGATCGAATATTATTTGCAAGATACACTAGTGCCCAATTGCACTAAGATATGGAGTTTTATAACCAAGAAGCTCTCCATCATTTTCATGAGGTCGGAATGGATCTTTATTTATATAAAGTGATCTCACAACTACCGGGATACTCAATGAATGTGCTTTATCCATATAAAAACGCTTTAGGATCTTTTCAGTATAAGTTGATTGATGGACAAAAATTCCATCTTTCATATACTCAATTTGTAGACCAAGACAAATTTTGTCTTTCCAAGATCTTTCATTTCAAACTCTTTCTTTAAATAGTCTACTGCTTTTGGAAGTTCCCCAGAAGTTCCAATGATATTTAGATCATCAACATACACAGTGATTATAACAAATTCATAACCAGACCTTCTTATAAATACACAGGGACAAATTAGATCATTCTTATACCCTTATTTCAGCAAATACTCACTCAGTCGATTATACCACATTCGCACTGATTGTTTCAATCCGTATGAGGATTTTGAAGCTTTATTGAACAAGTTTCCCAAAAAATTTTATTAGTTTCAGGAACTTTAAGTCCTTCGGGTATTTTTATATAAATTTCGTTATCTAATGTGCCATACAAATAGTTTGTGACAACATCCATTAGACGCATATCAAGTTTTTCATGGACTGCCAAATTTATAAGATACCTAAAAGTGATTGCATCCACCACAGGAGAATATGTCTCAATATAATCAATGCCAGGCCTTTGCGAAAATCCTTGTGCCACAAGTCGTTCTTTATAACTAACGATTTCCTTTTTATCATTTCGTTTTTGCACAAAAATCCATTTGTATCCCACTGGCTTTATTCCTTCAGGTGTTCGGACTATACATCCGAATACTTTATGTTTTTCACGTGACACTAATTCTGCCTCGATAACTTCTTTCCATTTTGGCTAATCATTTCTCTGTCTACATTCATCGACAGATCTTGGTTCAAGATCATCATCTTGTTGCATTATTTCAACAGCAACATTATAAGCAAACATGTTGTCGACAATAATATTATTTCGGCTCCACCTTTTTGCCGTAGAGGCATAACTTATTGAGATCTCTTCATTCTTATTATTTTCAGGTACCTGGACCTCCACTGAGGTCTTATCATTTGTTATGTCACAAGGCTCTTTTTGAGCA
This sequence comes from Nicotiana glauca, assembly GCA_026770625.1. Classification (NCBI taxonomy): domain Eukaryota; kingdom Viridiplantae; phylum Streptophyta; class Magnoliopsida; order Solanales; family Solanaceae; genus Nicotiana; species Nicotiana glauca. The sequence goes on along the minus strand of MU769982.1, from coordinate 11,954 downwards.
ATTGCCTCGATATTATAATCTCCTAGATCATTTGCTCCTTTTTGCTTTCGAGGATTTTTATCTTTGGAACCAATTGGTCTACCACGTTTCAAGCGTGTCTTAGACTCGTTTGTATTTATAGATTGTCCGACCGGGACATCAATTCGAATAGGAGCATTAGCAGCTGGAATATGTGATTTAGTCACCCTTGGTAGGTTAGTGAATTCATCTGGCAGTTGATTTGTAATATTTTGTATATAAATTATCTTTTGAATCTCATGTTCACATTGCTTTGTTCAAGGATCTAAATGAGATAGTGATAATGCATTCCAATCTATCTCTTTTTGCAATTGCTTATTTTCTCCCCCTAATATTGGGTATATTGATTCATCAAAATGGCAATTAGCAAATCTTGTTGTAAATAAATCTCCAGTCATAGATTCTAAATATTTTATAATAGAAGGAGATTCATACCCAACATATATCCCCAATCTTCTTTGGGATCCCATCTTTGTGAGTTGTGGTGGAGCAATTGGAACATATACTGCTGTCATGACCCGAATTTTCCTCCCTCGGGGGTCGTGATAGCGCCTACTCGTAGAAGCTAGGCAAGCCACAAATCATAAACTCCTAAATCCTTTATTTTAAATCCTTTTTATCATTCACAACAACAAGCGATAAATATTTAAATAACAGCAGGATATGAAATTAAAGCGGAAGACTTAAATTAAATAAGCTGAACAAAATGCGGAAATCAACATGTGCCTCTGCCCAAGAACTGGTGTCATAACATCCACGGACTGCTAAGAGTACTAAATACAATCGTTTGAAAGAAATATAGCACTATTTGTCTTAAAAATATGAGATAACAGAATGAAATATAAGGCAGAGGAGACGCCGGGCCTGCGGACGCCTGCAAGACTACTTCGGTGTCTCGACGGACTGAAGATTGGCTCCCAAGCTATTGCTACGCACCAAAAGCTACTCCGAGATCTACACACAGTGCAGAGTGTAGTATCAGTACAACCGATCCCATGTGCTGGCAAGTGCCTAGCCTAACCCCGGCAAAGTAGTGACGAGGCTAGATAGGACTACCACATAAACCTGTGTAGTTATATATATATCTACAGAGGGAAAATAACAAGAATAAACATTTTAAATGGGAGGGGAACATGCTTCGGGGATAGCAGATAATACAAAAGTTCAAGAGAATAATAATGAACATCAACTCTAACACGGATAAGGGAAATAAAAGAAGATTTCACTGTCAGTACATATTTCATTGCAGGCGAGCAACCCGATCCCATTTCTTAATATTTTCATAGTAGGCGTACCACCGCTCCCATTTCAGCAAATCTCGTGGTAGGCGTACCATCCGCTCCCATTTCATCAATATCTTGTGGTAGGCGTACCACCCGCTCCCATTTCAATTAATAACTTGTGGTAGGCGTACCACTCGCTCCCATTTCAATAAATAACTTGTGGTAGGCATGCCGCCCGCTCCCATTTTAAGTCAACACAAAGTCACAATAAAATTTTCGGCAAGAAAATAAAAGCAATATAATAATAGTTTCCCGGCAAGAGGACAACAATATCAAAACAATCATCTCGGTAAGAGAGAGCTATAACCAAATCCTAGCTCAACTATTACTCAGCTCGATTAATACCAGTACTCAAGCATAAATAAAGTCCACGAGATAAACTAAATCTTTACTCAATATCAAGAATCATCAATTTAAAGCATCCAAAGTGTCATTTAAGAACACAACAACTATTAATTTAAGACTCACGGTCATGCTCGACACCAACGTATTGATACTCGTCACCATGCCTATACGTCGTACTCAACAAGAAGCAAATAGAAAATAAGACTCAACTCCTAATCCCTCAAGTTAGGATTCGACCAAATACTTACCTCGATGCCTTAAACACAACTCAAGCCTCAATTACAGCTTTACCTTTTGATTCCACCACCAATTCGCTCGTATCTAATCACAAATTACTTAATTACATCAATAAATGCTAAATGAATCAACCCTAATGCATGAAAATGAGTTTTCCAAAGTTTTACCTAACAAGTCAAAAATCGCCCCCGGCCCCCGTGGTCAAAACCCGAGTTCGAACCAAAACCCAATTACCCATTCTCCGACGAACTCAAATTATATAATTTGCTTTGAAATCGGACCTCAAATTGAGGTCCAAATCCCCAATTTTTGAAAAACCTAGGTTCTACCCAAAACACCCAATTTTTCCCATGAAAATCTTTGATTTTTAGTTGAAATCATGTTAAAAAATGTTAATGATTGAAAGAAATGAGTAAAAACTAACTTACAATTGATTTGGAAGAAGACTTGTTCTTGGAAAATAGCCTAAGTGTGTTTGGGTTTGAGAAAATATGAAAAGTGAAGTTCAAAATCGGTTAAATGTAAAAATTACATGTCTCTTATATGGGAAATGCGAACATGGATTCGCAATTGCGAACCCCGACCTCTCAGATGTGGGAATTGCGAAAGACGGATCGCAATAATTTCCCAACTTTCGCATTTGCAAGTGAAATATCGCATTTGCGATGACTGAGGATCTAGGTGGGCATTGCATCTGCGATGGAGATCTTCGTATTTGCGAAGAAGCATGCCCAGGTGTTGTTTCGCATTTGCGATGCATGGCTCGTATTTGCGAGGCTGGCTTCGCAAATGTGAAGCCTGTAGGTCAGTTCAAACCAGCAAAATTTTAAGTTAAAAAATGAAACCCCTGGCCTATCCAAAACTCACCCGAGCCCTCGGGGCACCAAACCAAATATACACACAACCTCAAAAATATCCTACGGACTTATTCGTGCGATCAAATCACCAAAATAACATCATAAACATCAAATTAAACCTCAAAATCCAAGAATTCTTTCAAACTTCATAAAACATCAAATTTTCCAATTTAGGTCCGAATCACGTGAAACGACGTCCATTTTCAACCAAATTTCACAGGAATGACTTAAACCATATATAAGACCTGTACCGGGCGCCGGAACTAAAATACAAGCCCGATACCAACACATTCTAATCAATTTTAATTTCAAATTTCCTTAAACATTTTCAGAAAACAATTTTACAAAAAAATTTATTTCTCGTGCTTGGGACCTCGAAATTCGATCCTGGGCATACGCCCAAGTCCCATATTTTCCTACGGACCCTCCGGTATCGTCAAATCACGGGTCTGGGTCCGTTTACCCAAAATGTTGACCAAGGTCAAATTTATTCATTTTAACATCAAAACTTAGCATTTTCATAGAATTTTATATTTAAGCTTGCTGGCTATGTGCCCGGACTGCGCATGCAAATCGAGGTGACTCTAAATGAGATCTTTAAGGCCTTGGAGTCATAGAATTTAATTTAAAATAAGTGATGACCATTTGGGTCGTCACATTCACCACCTCTAAAATAACCGTTCGTCCTCAAACGGAGAGAAGAGGGAAGTACCTGAGTCGGGGAAAAGACGAGGATAACGGCCCAACATATCGGACTCGGACTCCCAAGTCGATGCCTCAGGAGGATGACTCTCCACTAAAAAAGAACAGAAGGGTAACTCTTCGACCTCAACTGGCGAACCTACCGGTCTAGAATAGCTACCGGCTCTTCCTCATAAGACAAGTCCTTGTCTAACTGGACAGTGCTGAAATCTAACACGTGGGATGGATCATCGTGATACCTCCTAAGCATTTACACATGAAACACTGGATGCACGGCTGATAAGCTCGGCGGCAATGCAAGTCTATAAGCCACCTCTCCCACTCGATCAAGAATCTCAAACGGACCAATGAACCTAGGACTAAGCTTTCCCTTCTTCCCAAACCTCATCACGCCCTTCATAGGCAACACTCGGAGTAATACTCGCTCACATACCATGAAAGCCACATCTCGAACCTTGCGGTCTGCATAGCTATTTTGCCTGGACTAAGCTGAACGAAGCCTATCCTAAATGGTCCTGACCTTGTCCAAGGCCTCCTGAACCAAATCTGTACCCAACAACCGAGCCTCTCCCGACTCAAACCATCCGACCAGAGATCGGTACTGACTACCATATAAAGCCTCAAAAGGAGCCATTTGGATGCTCGACTGGTAGCTGTTGTTGTAGGCAAATTCCGATAAAGGCAATGTAACGACCCGACCCGTCGTCTCATGTATCTCCGCCCGTTTTCCCCGTTTTATACTTCTATATTTTCCATTTTATGTGTTTTGTGAATTTGAAGTAATTCGGATAGAGTTTGGTTGGAAATGAAACAATTAGTCTCTTTAAGAGAAGGTTAGTTTGGAAAAGTCAACCGGATGTTGACTTATGAGTTAGAGGGATCGGAATGGATTTCCGATGATTCGACTAGTTTCGGGTGATGATTTGTGACTTAGGAGTGCGATCGGAATTGAATTTGGAGGTCCGGTGTAGAATTAGGCTTGAATTGGCGAAGTTTGAATTTTGGCGAATTCTGGTTGATAGGTGAGATTTTGATCTGAGGGTTGGAATGGAATTTCGAGAGTTGCTTTAGCTTCGTTATGTGATTTTGGATATGTGTGCAAAATTTCAGGTCATTCGGATGTCGTTTGGTTGGGGTTTTGATTGAAAGTCCATTCNTGAATGAGGTTTTAGGATGCGTTGGTGCTTTTGGTTGAGGTCCCGGGGGCCTCGGGTGAGTTTCGGGGTGGTTTCGGACCATTTCTAGGCCATTTTTAACTACTGGTTTCTGTCTGCATCAGTGTTTTATGCGATCGCAGATAATGGGTCGCGATCGCGGTGAGTAAAATGTGAGAAACAAGTTAATGAATCGCGATCGCGTAAAATTCTTCGCGATCGCGAAGAATGAAATTTCTGTTGCATTGATCCTAATTCAGAAGCTCATATATATTTATCTACAAGGAATTTTGAGGTGATTCAAAAATGAAGATTGTAGCCCTTCGTGTCTAGTTTCCAAAAAGCTAAAGAAATTGTAATTTGGACATCTGTAGCAAAAGTTATGGATATTACACTATAGGCTATCCGAGAAGGATCTCTAATATACATGAATGAATTTGGAAGCTTATATCTCGCAATGTATAAGGATTCAGGAAATGAGAAACATCCAAAAGTTATAGACCTATGTGTCTAGTTTCCAGAACATCAAACCATTTGTCATTCGGAGTTGGTGCAAAACGTTATGACCATTATACTAAAGGCTGTCTGGAGGAGCTGGAATTGTTCATCGCGATCGCGAAGGGTTGACCGCGATCGCGAATAGTAAATTTTGGGCTGGAAAATTGTTCTCCGCGATCGCGAAGCATTTTCTGCGATCGCGAAGAGTAAAATACCTGGGCAGAATATTTTAAAACACATCAGTCGCGATTTTGGGCTCATTTTTTACCCATAGTTGCTCGTTTTTGGAGTTTTTTGAAGGAGATTAACGAGGGATTCAAGGGGGAACGTTTGGAGGTATGTTTCTTGGACTCAAAACTCGTTTTTATTGTGAAATCCATCAATAAAATCATGGAAATTTAGCTAAAATGGTAAAAACTAGGGCTTGGTTTTGAAAAATGAATTTTTGGGATTTGAAAGGCCATTTGAGTTCCGATTTTGATAAAATTTATATGTAAAGACTCATGGCGAGACGAGGAATTCAGTGATGTAAATTTCGGGATTTTTCGAGAAGTGGGCCCGGGGCTCGAGTTTTGCCAACTTCGTGTTTTTGGGCATTTTTCGAGTAATTTCAATTGGGTTATGTTCCATTAGCCTATTGTAATGTATTCGTTGCGGTTTTGACTAGATTCGACGCGCGAGGAGGTGGATTCGAGAGAAAAAGGCATGGCGGACTAGTTTTGTGGTCGGCTTGAGGTGAGTAATAGATGTAGATGATGACCTGAGGGTTTGAAACCCCGATATATCACACTGTGACGCTATATTGAGGCGAGATACGTACTCTACGGTGAGTGCGAGGTCGTTTGTGATTGGAGGACTATAACTTAGTCCGTCCGAGTGATGTTCATAATGTGCATTGACTAGAAATTGATTGATAAACATCCTACTTGGATTGTTATGAGTATATTTGGGCTGCATGCCGATTATTTGGATCCCTTAGGGATTATTATCACTGCTTCCATGATGCTTAGCATGTTTTCATAATATCAGTCCTGAGTTAAACACTGTCTCGAAATGATTTGTAAATTTCTAAGGTTTTAAATCACTTAAACTATAATACCTGTTAAATGGAACCGAAAATGGTAAACTTGATTGTGCACGTATGGCTTGCATGTATATATAACTGGACTGATTGTGGACCGGGCTGCACGCCGCAGCGAATGCTACTATGATATTGCGCTTGGGCTGTAGGAGCCCCTCCGGAGTCTGTACACACCCCCAGTGAGCGCGGGTACCCAAATGGATCGGGTTGTACGCCGCAACCGTCGTGTGCATTGCATTGCATTTATACATCTATACCTGCCTGCGGTATCTGTCATGAATTGTTGTTATTACATTGTTAAATGTGTAGGAGTATTGGTTATATCTTTGCATTGTTGTATTTCGGGTTTTCTTACTTTCAGCCATTATATATGTCTATTACCACTGAGTTGGAAGTACTCACTTTACT
>MU769978.1:0-13767 GCA_026770625.1 Nicotiana glauca | reverse complement strand
CCCCCCCCCCGCACTCCCAACCCAAGTTTATATGGTATCGTTTAAATAGGCATAATTTAAGAAAGAAAGACCTTTAAAATATATGGTCTAAATTAAGTCTTAAAAACTTTTGTGCCTATAAAATATTTTATTAATAATAAAATACAAATTTTACAGTTAATTATTTTAAATTAAAAAAATATATTTTTTTTTACACAAATTGGAAAAAAATATGGCACATAAATAGAAATGGAGGAAGCAAATCTTTACTCCAATGCATATCTCTACTCTATCTAATCTGGTCTAGCTAGTATGAATGTCCTATGCATTCGCTGTAAAATTGTTAGTTAACTGTGTAGTGATTTTAGAAGCCCATTATACTTAGAAAAGATTTATTGGTGTTTGATTGAGCCTGAAGTTTAAGAAAGAAAGAAGCGTTATAGAATATACTAAAATAACTTCTACAATTAGAGGCATATTCAGGATTTCAAGAATTTATTGTCTTACTGGAAAAGGCCCAAATATAATATTGTCTTATGAGAAAAGGGTTAAATATATCCTCGTTAAAGTTTGGTTCTAAATATATCCTTGGGGTTATACTGGTTCAAATATACCCCTCTTTTATTAAATTTATTCAAGGTGAACATCCAATCCTATGTGGCACTGGCATTTGTTGAAGTGTATGCTACGTGCATGCCACCTCAGCACCCTTAACAGATTTTACCTCTCGTTTTTTACCACTAAATTTTTTTTCTCCTCCACCACCACTGCTACCTTTACCGCCACCATGAACAATTTTGTATTTCAAACTATAGTCTTTTTTTTCCCATCTACAACGTTCGATATCCACATTGGAGCCCGACCATATCCAGATTCGCACCGCATAGGCCTTATTGGGGAGGGGGGGAGGGAATCGCTCCCTACCAAAAAAAAATTTCATACCTAGGGCTCGAACCCGAGACCTTTGTTTAAGGAAAGAGCAGCCTCATCCACTGCACCACATCCCTACCAAGTTTAGTATTTTATATATATTTGTTTCTCTACTCAACGCTTGCATTGGATTCAATACAATCTGAAGCTTATCGAATTTCAGGTGAAGTTCTCTTTCTCGAAAAATTTGATAATTTATTTATGTGCTACAAGCTAGTGTGCGTGATATTGGGGTGATGAATTGATTTTTTTTTCTTTTTTTTTGCAGAACCAGGTGCTCGAAACATATACAGATGGGTAGCATTCAGTCTCATACTGTTCAGATACTCTGATTATTTGACTAGTTGAAAATTCAATATTGCTCATGATGGTGCAATTATGGTGGCAATGGGTTTAGGGGCGCTGAGGTAGCATGTCATGTGGTATCCACCTCATCAAATGTCAGTTACACGTAGGTTTGGATATCCACCGTGGACAAACATAATAAAAGAGGATAATAGTAGCTGCGCACGAACTCTCGTCACCTCGTGCGTACGTAGCCCCCACAAATAGGAGCACATAACCAATTTAACTCACCTATGGGGTAAATTCCCCCTCACAAGATTAGAAAGCAGACTCACCTCGCTCCGAAGATCCACAATCGGCATTCTACATTCTTCCGAAGGCTCGAACCAACGCAAAATGCGCCAAAACTAGCCAATGNCCTCGGGCCCACGTGCCCGGAATCCAAAATTTTTCGAAGATAAATATTACCCATAGCCTCACGAACTCAAATATATGATTTTCTATAAATTTCATACCCAAAATCGTGGACAAATTCCAAGAATACTAATTTTCTAGGTTTTCCCTCAAACCCCAAGTTTCTACAATTTTCCATGTCTAAATCCATATATAAACCTTGTATATACTCAAAACTAGTAGAAATCACTTACCTCATGCTTGGTGATGAAAATGGCACTCCAAAGTTGCTCCAACATCGGCTCCCATGGAAGAAATAAAGTGAAAATGAGCCAAACTTCGATTTTTAAAGAAATCTCTCTGTCTCCAGCAATTTCCGCTTCCGCGGAAAAATTCCTGCTTCTGCGGAACATTTCTGCTTCTGCGGTTATGACAGCAACCAACACTTTCTTGACACGAAAATGAGCATATCTCCTTCATACGATCTCTAAATTCGACGATTCTTTTTGCTATAGCTCCAAAATTACGATACAGATCTAATGGTTCAATAAAAACTTAATTTGGAGCTCATTTGCTTAATATGGTACCCCTTTTATATCCAAATAAACGGCATTAAAGCATCAAACAAGAGCGCGATACAACCCGAAATACACCCGAGGCCCCCCGAGACCCCGACCAATTCACCGACCTGTCCCAAAATACATTACGGACTTGCTCGAGGCCTCAAATCATATCAAACAACGCTAAAATCAAGAATCAACCTCCAATCCAAGCTTTATGAACTTTAGAACTTCCAACTTCTACTTCTTATGCTTAAACCTATAAAATCACGTCCGACTGATCTCAAATTTTGCACGCAAGTCATATTCGATATTACGGACCTATCCAACTTTCGGAATCAGATTCTAACCCCGATATCAAAAAGTCCACTTCCGGTCAAACTTCTCAAAAACCTTCAAATTTCTATCTTTAGCCAAATAGCTTCAAAATAACCCACGGACCTCCGAATTCACTTCCGATCACGCTCCCAACTCCAGAATCACCGTACGGAGCTCCCAATCTCAAAATTCCAAACGGATATCGATAACACTTAAATGCACTTCAAGCCAAACTTAAAAAATTTCTTCCAAAATGCTAACTTCCACAATAGGCGCCAAAATGCTCCCGGGTTATCCAAAACCCGAATTGGGCATACGCCCAAGTCTGATATCATCATACGAACTTGCTGGAACCTTCAGATCCCGATTCCGAGGTCGTTTACTCAAAAATCCAATCCTAGTTCATTCTTTCAACTTTAAACTTCTAAAATCAGAATTTTCATTTAAATTTAACTCCGATCTTTCTGAATTCCAATTTCGACCATGCGAACAAGTCACAATACCTGAACTGAAGCTGCTCATGGCCTCAGACTGTTGAACGATGCGCTAGGGCTCAAAACGACTGGTCGGATTGTTACAGTATGCACAAAAAGAGTAGAGTGTAGTATGAGTATAATCGACCCTATGTACTCCGTAAGTATCGAGCCTTACCTCGACGAAGTAATGACGAGGCTATGATAAGATACCCACAAAATAAACCTGTGCAGACAACAGTATATGTACAAGATAACAACAAATAAAAGCTAAACATGTACTGTTGGGTGGGGGACATGCTACGGGGACCACTACTAAAAAAATCAGGGCTTAGCGACGGATAAAATCTGTAGCTAAACAGAAAAATCCATCGCTAATCTCATTTAGCGATGGATTAGCAACGAATTATCAAAAGATTATGCTAGCAACGAGCATTTTAGCGACAGATTAGCGACGACGTTCGTAGCTAATTCCAGTTTTTTTTGTAGTGGACACAAGATACGAGAGATACAGCGGAAATGATAACCAGAACAATCAATATGCCTTTAACCAATAAAAAAAAGTAATTAGCGCAATGAAGAGAATTGTACGGCATCACCCTTCGTGCTTTTACTCTCACCCTCACAATGAAACAATGATATTGCACGACATCACCCTTCGTGCTTTTACTCTCACTCACGGTATGAATCAATAGAAACGACATGACATCACCCTTCATGGATTAACTCTCATAACATGGCACGTCATCACCCTTCGTGCATTACTCACAATATGGCACAACATCACCCTTCGTGAATTAACACTCACAATATGGCACGTCATCACCCTTCATTCATTAACACTCTCCCCTACCATAAAACATCGAACAAGTAATAATTGGGACATAGGAAAACAAGAACAAACCTTACTTCAATAATGATTCCGCAATACCAATCTCAACTTGGGAAACAATGCTCAATTATCACAAAAGCTCATAAATACGATAAAACGATCAATTTAATAAATAACTAGTCTAAGCATGGATAACATGATCAAAGAAAGGATTAATTGCAAAGAACAAGTCCCACCCGCATGCTATAACCTGAAAACAATGCATAGGTACTCGTCACCCCACATATACATTGTACCCAATATCTAAACATGTAGCATATAGACAAACTAGTTCTAATCCCTCAAGTCAAGGTTAACCATGACACCTACCTCGATCCAAAGGATTAATTCAAAGCTCAATCACTACTTTGCCTTTCAAACAAGCCTCCGAACCAATAGAACCAAACGATTCAAATTAAGCCTTAAGAACTACCCACGATTGCAAAGAATTCAATTTAGGTCATTATTGAAAAAGTCAATAAAAGTCAACTCCCATGCCCGCTTGGTCCAAAGCCAAATTTGAACCAAAATCCGATTACCCATTCATCCCCGAGCCCGGTTGTTTAATTTATTTTGAAATCTGGCCTCAATTTGAAGTCTAAATCTCCATTTTACAAAAATTCCTAATTCTATCCAAACCCCCAATTTTTACCATGAAAACACAAGATTTTTGGTTGAATCTTAGGAAATGTAATGAAAGATTGAAAGAAACTAGTTTAAAATTACGTACCAATGATTTGGGGAACAAGAGTTCTTTGAAAAATCGCCTTTAGGGTTTCTAAGTTTGAAAATTTGAGAGAATGAACAAAAATCCTGTCTAACTCCCATTTTGATTAGTTGCAGATTTGCGATTTGCAAATCCCGCAAATGTGAAGAAACAATCGCAAATGTGAAGTCCTTCCCATCTCTACTTTCATAGAAAATGCGATGATTTTTTCGCAAATGCGAACTAGCCTGATCGAAAATGCGAAGTAACTCCCCCCTGCCCCAAGTTCCCATCGCAAAAGTGAAGACCTGGTCGCAATTACGCAACTGGGTCTCTTTGCAAATGCGAAACTGACATGTTTGCTTCCATATCGTAAATGCAAGGTTTGAAACCTGTACCAGAAACTAAAGAACACCAGCTGAGTTTTCTAAGTCCAAACCATTCCGTAGCCTATCCGCAACTCACTCGAGCCCTCGGGGCTATAACCAACTATGCACACAAGTCTAAAAATATCATACGAACTTGCTCGTACGATCAAATCTTTAAAATAGCACCTAGAATTACGAATTGAACACCAAATCAAATGAGATTTTCAAGAAAATTTTGAAACTTATATTTTCACAACAGGACGTCCGAATCACGTCAAACCAACTCCGTTTCTCACCAAATTTGACAGAAAAGTAATAAATATAGTATTGGATCTGTACTGGATTCCGAAATCAAAATACGGATCCGATATCCGAAAAGTCAAACATTGGTCAAATATTTAAAAGCCATTAAGCTTTTAACTTTCAAATTTCAACAAAGTGTGATAACTCGGGCTAGGACTTCCGAATTCGATTCCAGGAATACGCTCAAGTCCCAAATCACGATACGGACCCATCGAAACTGTCAAAATACGAATCCGGATCCGTTTTGTCAAAATGTTGACCAGAAAATAGATTTTAAGGCAAAAATTCAATATTTTTCTCCGTTTTAACATAAAAACTTTCCGAGAACACGCCCGAATTGTGCACACAAATCGAAGAGGGCTAAAATGAGATATTTAAGGCTTCAAAACACAGAATTAGGTTCTGACGCATAAGATAACCTATCGGCATCATAGGTATATATGTCTTTGGCATATCAATAGTTATACGAACATGCATGCTATTTAGGATAAAACAAAAAGGTTAAAATTAGAGACTTGCTAACTATAAAAAGTATACTTTCTATAAAGACAAAAAATTAAGGAAAAACTTTCACATAGATGAGACGAAAATATTAGTATATGCATTCGAGTATGAACAATTGTCTCAAGATTAAGGATAACTGAGAGAAATCTTAGAAAATCTATATGCATTTTGGAGTGCATATTCAATTGGTCGATTGAAATAAGATAAACAGTAACTCTAAAAGTTTTATAGGGCATTTTTAATTGTTCTAGTGCATGTAGCGCTTTAGTTTTCTTCCCTTTTTATACAACATTCAAGGATTGTTGAAGACAAATATAACTGTTTCTTGTTTCAATTCATGCGATAATAATTGGTTTTCAAAAGGCAAAAGTGTTCAGAACCTATAGGTAAGAGAGAAGGAAGCACAAGTTTTCAGGACGTTAAAAGAATGAAGTCTTTCCTTTGACCACTACAGCTAATATTAGAAACCTATGAATAATAATATTGGAGACTATTTTTGCCAACATTTCTTTTTAAGAAAGCTTTCTCAAATTTCATACAGTTGCAAAATTAATTAGATTTTTCATTGGCATAATACGAAATTAGATGATCGGCCGAATATATATATATATATATATATATATATATATATATATATATATATATATTAAAAGCGGTTAAAAATAAATATTTTCATTTTTATGAGCCTATAGTGAAAACGTGTACTTGTCCTTATACGTATTCTTGGGTACTTATGAAGAATGAACAGAATATATACAAAGAGAAAATGCATGGTAGTGGGATTTGCCTAAAGTAATCATTGAAGCATATGACTAATGATGAACATCCCAAATATGGAAATTCTTTTGATGATTTTTACCATAATTAAAGTAATTCTTTTGATGGCTTTTTCCAGATTGAAAATATTAGAAAATGGGTTTTCATAATATATTGCATTTAAAACCTGAAAATTATTATTCATAATAATTAATAGGTAGCTGTGAGACTCGAAACCAAGACCTTTACTTGCTCTAATACCAAATTGAAGTCTAATCATCTCATTTAAAAATTTAACTTATTAGAATCATCACACTTTTATTTACTTAATTATATCTTCAAACAATTGAGTGTTTGCCTTAAGGCCTCAAACTTAACTAATTCATCTTGCTATCAAAGTTAAGGAGTCAACTGAGCATCTAAGCGGCAAGATTAAATACCCCGATCAAATAAGAGTTCATGCCGCCCGCCTTGAATAAATAGGGAGCTACTATAAAAAAAAATGCTAGACGTGCTCAATTGACTACAAATTTTGAATTAGATCGTGTTGCTTTGAAATTCAAAAATGTATAGCTAATTGGATTTTCATCATAGTGGTTTCTTAAGTGGAAGAGCTAAAAATTGAATTCTCATCACAAATTATTAGACAACAACAAAAATAAATCAGCTTGAAAATATTTTCTAAAACACATAATATGTATTGGAAAGACAAAAGGAAAAAAGACAGACTGCTATATGCCTGTATAAGATGTGTTTCATCATTTCATTGACCATTCTAATAATTTTCTTTTTATGTAATATACAACAACAGTTTATCTACTTTTCGTGAAGAAAGTCAGGCGCAAGAATACCTCACTATTTGTTTTTTTCGTTTTTTCTTTTATCTTTCGTCTCTCATATTTTAAAAATAAAAAAGATTAATTAAGTTTTAATAAATGCTGAATGGACTAATTGAGCCACAATATTTTTGAAATAATTATTTAATATGATAAGATATTTGTTACTTCTACAAGCAATACAACTGCAATTTTGACCCTTCAGCAAGACCAAATATCTTGAATGCTAAGTTTTTCTCTTTTTATTGGTGTTTTTTTGTCATCTAATTTGTATAACAAGATATAAGAGTCTCAAAAGAAAAAACAAAATAGAAAAGGACAGTATTGCATCCCATTGGTCAAATCTCAAAGGTGAACCGTATTCAAGGCGAAGTTAAAATTTTAAATTTATATGTTCTATATTCTAGAAAAGCATCATATTGGATTGCAACCAAGTGCACAATGTGTGTTTATATATACAAGGTTCAGGGGAGGGCCGCATCCGGAGTGGTGATATAGACAGCTTATTCTAATGCAAGCATTAATGACTGTTTCTATGGCTCGAATCCGTAACTTATATGTAGGGGTGTTCAAACCGAACCAAACCGAAAAACCAAACCAAACCGATTAAAAAATCCGACTAGGTTTGGTTTGACTTGGTTTGATATTGAGTAAAAAAATCCGAACCAAACCAACACATAAATATATATAAATTTTATTTATATTTTTAAGACTTTGTAGTGATTTTTCTTTAGAAAATGTAGAAATATTTGGGATCCTCTCATGTATTAACCTTGAAAGCGTAAATTAACGAAAAATTATTTGTTAGACAACTAAGAAAATAACTAGCACGTGTTACTAAAAAATTTCTCCCATTAAAATATTTTAATAGATCATATGTTTATCAATGTTTTCCATATTTACTAAACATATATTCACTTATCAAAGTTTTATCTATAATTTTAATAACGTAAGATTGAAATAATATTCATGTAACAAAAAAACCCGAAAACCCGACAAAACCGAACCAATCCAAACCGATATAATTGGTTTGGTTTGATTTTGATAAAAACCGAATCAACCCGGTCCATGTACACCCCTACTTATATGTCACATGAAAACAGCTTTATCGTTGTTCCAAGACTTTAAAAAAAAAACATACTAAATTCTTAATAAATTACTTATACATATTAAATGATTTTTTACCACAAGTACAGAATATGAGTTAAAGTTATTTAATTCTCTCGAACCCGCAAACAGAATTGTAGAGCTCTACGCCCTAATTAACCATAGCCCATACATTTAAGTAACTATTTTCTCCTACCAATGGTTATGAACTGAAACTCCCTTGACATTGTGAAATCTAACGGTGTACATAGTTACCCTTTAATTAGTGTTTGAAAAATTGTTAAGCTGACGAATCAAAACAATTTTGCTGTTTGATGAATAAATTAATTTCAATTTTCATATTAGGGAAAGCCAATGTAGGTCAATACTAGAAAGCAAAAAATCATAGGGCTACTCATGATGTTCATAAAGTTAGTCTAAAAGGAGAACTTCCTAATTAAGGTAAGTAAAATTGAAAGGAATATTTCGAACCCAGACTTTATTAGTGGCATATGAACTTAATATTTTCGGCGAAATATAAATATAAACGTAAAAATTACTAAAATTTTAATATTGAACCCGCAATTTTGAAAGTAATATAAGTAATCTAATTTTATAAAAAGCTAAACCTATCAAGTTTAAATCTTGAGTCTGGCTCAAGATTTTATGAAACCAAAGTGTTCAAGAAATGCAATTTAAGAACATTGTCTTTAACAAATTGTGCAACTTGCATAAGATATTACTGTAATAATTAAGTGATAAAATTGTTATAGGAGTAATATTAAACAAAAATTTAGAGTTAGACCGTGTGACGACTCGGCCTGTTGTCACGTGAGTTACTGCCCCGTTTTCCCCATGTTGTGTTGCCTTATGTTTCAATATCGATATTTGAGTTGATCGGATGTGAATTTCGATGGTTCGGATAGTTTCGGGGATGATTTGTGACTTAGGAGTGCGATCGGAATCGAATTTGGAGGTCCGGTGTAGAATTAGGCTTGAATTGGCGAAGTTTGAATTTTGGTGAATTCCGGTTGATAGGTGAGATTTTGATCCGAGGATCGGAATGGAATTTCGAGAGTTGCAGTAACTTCGTTAGGTGATTTTGGATATGTCTGCAAATTTTCAGGTCATTCGGACGTCGTTTGATCGGGTTTTTGATTGAATGCGCATTTCGGAAGTTTTGATGAAAACTAGGCTTGAATCCGATGTGTTTTAATGGTTTTAGCATTATTTGGCGTGTTTTGAGGATTGGAACAAGTTTGAATAAGGTTGTTGGATGTGTTGGTGCTTTTGGTTGAGGTCTCGGGGGCCTCGGGGTGATTTCGGATGGTTAAACGGGGGTTATAAGCAATTGTTGCAGTCAGATTTTTCACCCTTCTGGTATTTCCGCATCTGCGAAAAAGGAGCCGCTTAAGCGGTTCCGCAGATGCGGTGGGGTAGCCGCAAAAGCTGACAGGTGAGGCCCAGGGGTTTTCCGCATAAGCGGAAGAGGGGTCGCTTTTGCGGGACCGCGTAAGCGGTTAAAAAACCGCAGAAGCGGTTGATGGAAAACACATAAGCGGAATTCTGGGTCGCAGAAGCGGTCCCAGGTACTTTAAGTTAGACTGCATAAGCGGTCAATTAGCCGCATAAGCGGAACCGCAGGTGCGGTCAGGAGACCGCAGAAGCGGAAATCGGGCCTATGTTATAGTGAACAGTGTTCACAAACTTAGAAAAAAAGAAAACAATTTGGACTTCGAGCAAAGTGGGTTTTTGGGCGATTTTGAACAGGATTCGAAGGAGTTTTATCAGGTATGAATATTTAGACTCGGATTATGTTATATGGTGTTAAAACATGAATTTATCACAAAATTTCAAGGAATTAAAGGGTAAAAATGGAGGTTGAAACCTAAGAGGATTTAAAATGATGATTTGAGGGGTCAAATGGACTCCGATTCTTGTGTATTTTATATGTACGAACTCGTGGCGAGACGAGGATTCCGAAGATGTAAATTTTGTAATTTTTTGAGAAGTGGGCCCGGAGCTCGGGTTTTGCCAACTTCATGTTTTTGGGCGTTTTTCGAGTTCTTTCAATAAGGTTATTTTCCATTAGCTTAATATAACGTATTCCTTATGGTTTTGGCCAGATTTGGCGCGCGAGGAGGTTGATTCTAGAGGAAAAGGCTTGGTGGACTAGTCTTTAGCCGGTTCGAAGTGAGTAATTGATGTAACTGCTGCTCTGAGGGTTTGAAACCCCAGACTTTCACATCGTAACACTATATTGAGGCGTGACACGCATTCCCCGATGAGTGCGGGGTCATATATTGTTGGGGATTGAGACTTAGTCCATTTCGAGTGTTAATTTCTACTATATTGGCGATTGAAACGCATACTTTGTTATTGTGAATTGGGCTTATTGCCGTGTTTGGGGCCTTGTGCCGACCTGTAGAATCCTTAGGGGATCTTTATGTGTTTTTCCTCACTTGTGTGAGTAACATAAATTCTCAGTCATGTTTTCAAATATTAAAAATAATATAATAACTGTGTTTTATACATGAACCTTAAATGAAAAGGATATGAGGGCTGAGATCCCTATAGTATGTCATCTCGATTGGCTGTGGACTTATTTGACTGAGATGGGTCGGGGACCTAGTGGTGAGGATGTTTCCTTGATATGGATCGGGCTTATATGCCGTAGCGATTATTATATATATTGATATTGAGGCCGAGAGTCTGTTTTATGCCAATACCTGGCTGATATTGCGCTTGGGCTGTGGGAGCCCCTCCGGAGTGTGTACACACCTCCAGTGAGCACCATCGACGTTAAATAAGTGGAGCGGGATGCACGCCGCAGCGGGTACTGGAGTGTACTGTTATATGTGTTGCATCCTTTCATGCATTATTTCTGATCTGTATTATTTTGTTGTATACTTTTTTCGCTGGATTGTATATGAACAGCTAGATATAGAGTACTTTGTGTATTTCCTGTGTTTTCTTACTTTTCAGACTTTAGTTATGTTTATTACTCACTGAGTTGGAGTACTCACTTTACTCCCTGCACCTTGTGTGCAGATCCAGGGCAGTCTCAGGCTGAGTGATTCCAGCTGATCCAGAGTTCTTTCCGGGAGTATTTGAGGTAGCTGCAGGGCGTTCACAGCCAATGATTCTCCCCTCTATCTTTATCCTTTATTTTCGCATTATCAGTATTAGACAGACTTTGTAGTAGGATATTATGCTGTCATTAGAGGCTCATGTTAGGCAATTTTGGTATTTTGTTAGATTTTTTTTCGCATTATTATCAGTATTTCCGATTCTTGTCTTTAATGATATTTAACTTTATCTGTTTAATAAACGGGGTTATTGATATAAATGGTCGGGCTTGGCTAGTAGTGTGCTGGGCGCCATCACAATCGGGTTGGGGTCGTGACAAGTTGGTATCAGAGCCTAGGTTACTTGGTCTCGCGAACCATAAGCCGGTTTAGTAGATTCTCGCGGATCGGTACGGAGACATCTGTATTTATCCTCGAGAGGCTGCAGAACCTTTAGGAAACTTCATATTCTTGGAATTCTTATCGTGCGACTTTGTTGATCCAAGAACTAAATTCTGTTATTCTATTCCCTCGCAGATGGCGAGAACCCGTGCTACCGGACGTGGCGGACAACCACCTGTACCACCTACTGAGGCCATCAGAGGCCGTGGGCGCGGTCGTGGTTAAGGTCGTGGTCGAGGCATAGCCGAGGGGGCAGTACCTATTGACCCACCAGTCGCACCGACTCAAGAGCAGGCTCCAGCTGTAGAGACTCCAGCAGCACCTTTTCAGGCACCAGCTGTGCCTATTGTGATTCCGGGTCTTCAGGCGGCCCTAGCTCAGATTCTTTCAGTTTGCAGTGGCCTGGCTCAGGCCGTCTCAGCCACTACTACAGCAGCTACTTCGCAGGCTGAGGGAGGCAATCAGACCCCCGCTGCTCGCATGCCGGAGCAGGTAGTGCAGGGTTTGCAGACACCAGAGGCACCACCAGTTTAGCAGGTTGCCCCAGTTCAGCAGGTTGCCATAGTTCAGTCGGTTGCCCCAATTCAAGATAATGTGATTCCGGCCATGCCAGACGATGAACATCGTCGTCTTGAGAGGTTCAGTAGGCTTTCACCTCCTACTTTCAGTGGTGTTCCGGGCGAGGATGCCCAGGGTTTTATCGACAAGTGTCGGCGTATGCTTCGGATCGCAGGGATCTTGGAGTCGAGCGGGGTATCATTTACTACTTTTCAGTTTTCTGGAGCAGCTTTCACTTGGTGGGAGGCTTATGAGCAGCGTAGGCAGAGGGGTTCAGCGCCTTTGTCATGGCAGGAGTTCTCCACTCTCTTTCTAGAGAAGTGGGTACCGCAGTCTCAGAGGGGGGAACTGCGTAGACAGTTTGAGTACCTTCGTCAGGGAGATATGACCGTGACTCAATATGAGGTGTGATTTTCAGAGTTGGCTCGATATGCTCCATGGATGGTCCTGACTGATCGGGAGAGGATTCAGAGATTTGTGGATGGACTCACCTATCCCATCCGTATTCTGTTGACCTGAGAGAAGGTGCTGGGCCATACCTTCGAGGATGCTGTGGATATTGCTCGTGATATTGAGACGGTTCGCCGTTAGGAGAGAGAGGAGAGGGAGGCCAAGAGGCCTCGAGGATCAGGTAGCTTCAGTGGTGCTCCGTCTAGGGGCCAGTTTCAGCAAGGCAGAGGTTATTCTTTCAGGCCTCATCAATCGGCTCGTCCCGAGTATCGTGGGGCGTCTTTAGGCCGTGGTCACCAGGGGTATCAGCAGGGCCAATCTTCACTTAGTTCCCTACCAGCTCATAGCTCTTCACATGCCTCTTCAGCTCAGGGTTCTTCTGCGCAGGGCGCATCGGCTGGTCATTCCGGCGCGAGGGGTTCCCATCAGTCCCCTTCTCCAACATTTGGTATTTGCTTCGAGTGTGGCGAGTATGGCCATATAAGGAGGCAGTGTCCTCAACGTCGTGATAGCCAGTCTCAGCAGAGGGATCAGCCCTCCTCTTCTACTCCATCTGCTTCAGCACCATCCCAGTCAGGTAGGGGTACGGGTCAGGCAGTCAGGGGCCGCCCTAGGGGTGAGGATCGACCTAGTGGTGGTCAGGCTCGGTTCTATGCGCTTCCAGACAGGAAAGACGTCATTGCATCTGATGCAGTTATTACAGGTATTATCTCAGTATGCCACATGGATGCTTCTGTTTTATTTGATCCCGGATCTACATACTCTTATGTGTCTTCATATTTTGCCCATCATCTGGGTACGACCCGAGGGCGTCTTGCCTTACATGTGCATGTGATAGCAACACGTTAGGGAATTCAAGAATTACTAAAGGAAAACAAGAAAATCAAGAAACGTGCGGAAGCTAAAAGAAAATAAAAAGGA